>CAJHQP010000669.1:0-164049 GCA_905132765.1 Moricandia arvensis
AAAGTCTATATGATCACATATGTTATGTTAACATGACTTGTTGTTTAATATGTTTAGGTTTTAGAGGTTCGTCCTGTGATTGAATGGAACAAAGGAAAAGCAGTTGAGTTTCTGTTGGAGTCTCTCGGGTTAAGCAACGATGATGATTTTCTACCAATCTTTCATAGGAGATGACAAGACTGATGAGGATGCATTCAAGGTACTAAGGGAGAAGAAAGCAAGGATTTGGAATCTTGGTATCCTCTGTACCTAAAGAAAGCAATGCCTTCTACTCTCTTAGAGACCCCTCAGAGGTTACCAAATTACACATAATATAATCTAACAGTTTACATCATCACATATGTTGTGTTATGATATGTAATGTAATAATTGTTAAAATGGTTTTGATGCAGGTGAAGAAGTTTCTCAAGACTTTGGTGAAATGGAGAAAGATGGAAGACTCCACAAGTCTTTGATGATTGTGTAGGAGTATCAGAAGAGCTTCATTCAACTCTGGCTTTCTATTTTTTTTCCACATTTTAGTTTCTATATCTTTAACAGTCTGCTATTATATATCTTTAATTGATCAGTTTTCCATATTATCCATGAATTAAGCTGTATACCAAAATGACTCTTTTCATAATTTATTTCAACCCTGAGCACACATGAAGTAGAATGTGTCTAAAATGGTAACAGAAACAAATCGTCAGCTCATATAATATTCTGGTCCAGTTTACATGAGATTAAAGCATAAAGGAGAAGCAAAGCTAAAGAGAAGTGAATCCTTTAACCAAAAAAAAAACAAAAAAACAAAGAGACTGTAGAAACTAGTTTTAGTATCAATCCCAAGTACATAGTGAAGGAAGTGAGACTAGATAGAGTTCTTAGCTGCAAGGACCAATTAACATTGGCATATTTAAAAAGACCCGACGGTGCATTGCCCTCATAGCATGCCACTTCTCCCTTTCATTTGCCAAAGCTAACAAAACCATATTTGTATCCACTTATTTTGTCCAAGCAAATCTTTGCTCCCCTAACGAATGATAATAACAACTGAACATCTGTAGTAGCAACGCAGGCGTGGCCTCTTGCGCCAAGTTCCCAACATATATAACGTGATCCGGTGGTGGAAACTGAGGTGCATACTGGTGCCTCCTGCGCGGAGGATTAAGAGAAGGCAAGAGCTGGTCATTTGTGGAAGCTGCTGGATAATGAGATGATTACCAAATAGAGAATCCTCAAAAGCCTTATCCTGCATAAATTGTGATAAAAACAAGAGATAAAGACCAAAATAGAATAAAAAAAAAAATTGTCCCAAAAATAGCATTCAAAGAGAAAATAACAAAATAAACTTTTATTAAATGATGTAAATATATATTTATACCTTGGATTAACTAATCTAAATTTAGGGTTTATAGTTAAAATGATGGAAGTTTTGGATTGAGGTTTAAAATTAAAAAAAAAATACTTAAATTTTCAAAATAAAAAAAGATCTATTTGGGTCATTTTTTTCTTTCAAGATCTATTTTTTGGGACAAAAACTTCAAAAGGGGCTATTTGAGAGATTTGACCTAAAAACAAATATAAACATCTTTAAAAAAAAATCAACCAAAAACGAAGTTGTGAAAGGCAATAAGCCAAACCTGATGTTTAAACCCTGCAAGAAACTTGCAAACGCTTTCAAGAAAGAGAGCCATTTGGTTGATGTTCAAAACTCCAACAACGTTGGTGATCGTATCCTTCCTCAGTTGATTCGCTTCAACGAAGATTCTCACAAGCTCCTCCATGATCTCACCATCCTCCTCCTTCGTCACTGAAGTCGCCGTCTCCATTACCACCGTTCCATTACGAGAACGAAACCGAGGATACCCAGTTGTCCGAGAAACGTTTCACGAAACGGTTTTGCGCTTCCCTCATCTCACCAAGTAGACGCGAGACTGTTGCGTTGATAGTGACCTCGAGCTCGAGAGATAGGACTCGCCACTTCAGGGAGGTTACTGTAAGTGCAGGACGGATCTTGATCTTCGATGAAAGATTGGATAAGAGTGGTGAAAAGAAGAGGGTGGATGTCGCCGAGGAAGAGAATGGGCGTCTCGAGAGAGTTGCTGCGCCATGAGGGGAAGAGGAAGTAGAGGATGGTGTCTTGTTGGCGTAGTGGTCTATGGTGTCGTAGTATGAGAATAAGTCGCGGAGGATGGCGGTGTTATTGGCGTCGGAAGCGTTGAAAGTGATGGAAGAGAGGGAGGCGGTGTTTGGTTAGGTGTTCGGACCATTCGGTGTAGAAGTCATCGAGTTGATGGAATGGTCTGTTACGGCGGAAGAGATCTTCGGCCATTTTTTGGGAGAGGAAGACGATGGAGAGGGGTTCTTGAAAGGTTCTTCTTTTATCGTTAGGTTTGCTCTGTTTTTTGGAGGGAAGGTATATATAACGGACTCGGTTTAATTAAATAACCAACTCGAATCTAGATGAAAATCAAGATTCGCTTCGGTTAAATGAGATGAACCATGTCAATTTATAAGGTAATAAAACCGGATCGGTTTGACTCTATTTGATTCGATTCTCATAATATTCCATTTGGTTCGTTTAAATCACTAGAAACCATGCAAATTTAAACCCAGTTTTGCATTTTTAAAGTGTTTTCTTATTTAAAATCAAAAGTCAACTGTCTCCAAGAAAAGAAATTAAAATACTCAATTATTGAACATTTGAGAACCTTTACATGTCTTTGAACCCAATCAAATTTACGCTCTCAAATAGACATTTTTAAAAATTTTGTTACAAAAATAAACTTAAAAAAAAAATAACTAAAAATAGATTTTTTTTATTTTAAAATTTTAATATTTTTATTTTTTTTAATTTTACACCTCATCCACCTCATAATTCTGAATCCTAACTTTAGATTAATTAACCCAAGTGATATAAATGTATATTTTTACATTTTAATAAATATATTTTAGTCTACTTTAGTGATTCTCTCTTCTGTGCATATTACCATGCGATATTTATAAATTACAGGCATCATTTGTTTTTAGAAGAATACACAATAAACACAGATATAACTAAAGCCCCAATCTTCATTCTATGCTTGTTTCTCTTTCTTTTACCAATCATAATCTTTGTTAATCATCTTTTAGTTTCTATATCATTAACAGTTTCTGCTTTTATATCTTTAATTAATCATTTTTCATGAATTAAGCTGTACTAAAATCACTCTTATCATAATTTATTTCACAAAGTTACCCTGAGCCCAAATGAGTGATATTCTGTCTAAAATGGTAACCTGAAACAAATCCTCACTTCATAGAATATTCTGGTTCAGTTTACAGATTAAGGCATAAAAGAGAAGTAAATCCTTTACAAAAACAAAGAAACTCTAGACACTACTTTAGTATCAATCCCAAGTATATAAGAAGGAAAGTGAGGCTAGACATTACTGTGAACTGCACGATGAATATGCATTGGCCTATTTAAAAGTTTAACACCGTCCATTTCCTGCATAGCACGCCTTTTCTCACTTTCATCTGCAAAGCTAACATAACCATATATTTGGTCACGTCCCGTAACATTCTGAATCTTTACCTCCCTAACCGAAGGATAACCTCTAAAACTATGTCGCAGCATATCACTTGTAACATCTGGGTCCAAGTTTCCCAACACATCTATCGTGGGTGGGTGCTGGGTCATGGCCGGACATTGTAGTTACGTGGTGGAAGCTGACCTCGGAAAGGTGCATACGGCTGCTGCTGCTGCTGCATCCTTTGCTGATAACCAAGTGGACCATGTGGTGGAAACTGCTGGTTAGTAAGAAACTGAGCTGGTACACGTGCAAGCTGCTGGATCAAGGGATGATTACCATAAAATTTTAGATAAAAACATATAATCTCAAATCTTCTATTACATTGACTAATCAAAACACATACCAACCAAAAAGAAAGTGAGTATAAGAGAAGAACCTGATGAGATCTAAACCCTGCAAGAAACTCGCATACGCCTTCAAGAAAGAGAGCCGCTTGATTCACGTCTAATATGTTAACAATGTTGGTGATCGTATACTTCCTAAGTTGATTCGCTTCACGGAAGATTCTCACAAACTCCTCATCCAACGTCACTGAACCTGCCGTCTCCATCACACTCTGTCTCAAACGCTGAGGATGAAACGAGGAGACCCAATTATCCGAGAAAGATTTTATGAAACGCTCCTGTGTTTCCCTCATCTCACGTTGTAGACGAAAGACTGTGTTGTCAACATCTTCCTTGATCTGACCCATGTAGATTTTCATTACTAAAGATTGGTCTTTCCACGGAGCAAGATCTCTGTCTCTGAAAGATTGGATAAGACAGGTGAAAAGATGAGGATGGATGTCGCCGAGGAAGAGAACAGAGGTCTCGACCGAGTTGATGTGCCACGAGGGGAAGAGGAAGTAAAAGACTGTGTCTTTATTTGCGTAGTGATCTGTTGTGTCGTAGTATGAGATTAAGTCGCGGAGGACGGCGGCGTTATTGACGGCGGAGGGTGAGATTGCCGGAAGAGAGGGAGGCAGTGTTTGGTTAGGTGTTCGGACCATTCGGTGTAGAGACCATCGAGTAGATAGAAAGGTCTGTTACGTCGGAAGAGATCGCCGGCCATTTTTTGGGAGAGGAAGAGGACGACGAACGATGGAGATTTTTTCTTGAAAGGTTTTTCTTTTATCTGTTTTTTTTTGGAGGGAAGGCAATTATAACGAACTCGATTTAACTTTTATAACCAACTCGATTTCTAATTAAAATTCAAGATTCGGTTCGGTTCAGTCACCAGAACCTTGCCGTCGTTGTGTTTTTGAGGGAGGGCAATATAGACTGGAATGATTTCACTTTATCAATTCGAATCTTATAAAAATTCGTTCGGTTCGGTTAAATCACTTGAACCATGCAAATTTAAACCCAATTTTGTTCTTTTTTTATTATTCTTTTGAAATCTAAAGTCAACTGTAACCAACAAAGGAATTACAATTCAATTAGTGAAATACAAGTAGAGGAGTGGCCATTTCGGTTTAAATTCAAATTCAGTTTGTTTATTTAGGTTAAAGAAATTTTGAACCAAAGACAATCCAAACTAGTTTGTGTTGGTTTGTTTTGTTTTGGTTTTAATTAGTTTTTTTTTAAGTCAGTTTTAATTTGGTTCCGTTTATTTGATTTTGTTTATGTCTGTTTAGCTCAATCAATTTAATTTTTATTTTAGTCCAGTTACAAAAATATAATATATAAAAACATAATAAAAATCATCATATCATATGATATTAAATTATTGTTTTTTTCATATCTAAACGTAAAAATAAATATTACAATAAAATATAAAATAAGATATAATTCAATATTTTATATTATTATCTTCACACCTAATATAAATATCATAAGTATTTTTCAGTTTTGATGATAATCTATGAGATTTATATTCATATTTTATTTTATTTTATTTATAGTTGTGTTTCTAGGATTCATTTAGATATAAAATGTATATAATTATATTTAATTATTTAGGTTAAATGATTAAAGTATTTTAAAATCTTTAAATTATAAATGATTTAAACATATAGTTGGTTTGGTTTTTCGCTGGTCGGTTTGGTTTGTTTTTTTTCACACCCCTACAAGTAGCCTATATTCTCTGGTCACACTACCCTATTTAGTTGTGATAAAAATTACACATGCACCGTTAGATTTGTCTCTACATATCCATACTTACAAACATTTTTGCTTTAAGAAGAACACACAATAAACTTAGATACACATGCCAAGGCCCAAATCTTCATTCTATGACTGTGATCTTGTTTCTCTTTTCTGAACCATACGCGGAAGATATTCTTGGCTTTGGTTTTCAGTAAAAGCAAACTAGGCCAACGACTATATTATATAACGCTAAAGCCAATAGTGAACCCATTTACCTATTTGGGCCCAATATATGTTATCGTAGACAATCTAGTTATGATTTTTAGGGAAATTCTAATTTTTTTCTTGTGTTAAAAAATATCACTTTTCATTTTTCTAAAAGATAGTTATTTTCATAAATATTTTAAATTTTTGAAGAAAAGACTATACTAATATTCCTAATCATTTATAAATTTCTAAGCATTAATTATAGAAATTTATAAACTAAAAATCTACCTCCTAAATACTAACCTTTAATCTAAATGTACAATATTTCTACATGAAAGTATTTTAAAATAGTAAATAATTTTTGGTATTTCAAAAATTTCTCTTTTTCATCTGGAAATTAAAATTAGAAAACAGATGAAATGCAAGTTGACACTAGAAGAACCACATGGCACTCCATATTGAGGGCGTGACTGGTTTTCTCGCTACCACCCGCAAACGCATCTTTTGCGTTTGGTAGCGGTTGTTGGCGTTTTGTAACAATCATACAAAATGCTACAAATCGCTTCAAACCGCTATAAACCTCTAAAATTCAAAAGCTGGTTTCAGCTAGCGTTTGCGGTTGCGGGCGGTAGCGGGATGGTAAAAAAATTATTTTTTTCCAAAAAAACTATATAAATAAAAAATATTCAATTAAAATTTTAAATTGAATAATAGAAATACTAATTTATATATATTATATTTTAATTTTATTTTATAAAACTTTCAAGAAAAATATTTCTATATTTTTTATTAAATTAATAGTATAATTTTATAAATATAATTTTTATATTTATTATAATAATATGATTTCAGTATTTTTATAATTATATAGAATATAAATATTGTTCATTTATATTTAACAAGTGATGTATTTGGTGGTTAATCAGTCATAAGTATCCCGCAACGCAACAATTTTAACTGCTTTACCAGTCGTCCAAATCTCTTAATAACGCATAAAACCGCAACTACCCGCATCCGCAAACGCCCGCAACCGCAGCCGCAACCGTTACGGTTACACCAGTCAGCCCCTGAGTAAGTAAGTCTTAGGGATAAAACGCTACCTCATCGTAAATGTACAAACTCGCAAAACACATTCCTTCAAATTGAAACAAACAAAAATCAAAATCTTTTGGAGCTAATAGCTCAATAAAGAATCCTAAACGACCAAGTGTTATTTAGTGTGGAATATAACAAGCTTAGATTGTAGACAATTTTTCTTATATTTTGGAATAAATTTTGTAATGTCACTCTACATTTTAGTCAAAATTAACTTTTATATTTATATATACTTATGACTTCTTTCTAACAAACGTTTTTTTATCTCTCGTTAGTGACCTCTGGTGGATTTCTCAGCACCGGAACCGGGGTTCTTCACCTTTCTTTTCATCTTTCTTGCTAATTTATCAGTTTATGATATTTTCTTCGGATGATGAAATTGACTTTGGATGATGAACGCTTCAGATCTAGACTGAAACGAGATTGAGTGTTCTAGATCCTTTGGAGCAATGGAACGGTTCTGTCTGCTAACACCTTGATTTATTTTATCTTTCTAAATTCTTTTTTGATATGTTTTGTCGGTTCCCTTTAGTAACTCAAGTTTTCTTTTGCTTTAGTGAAGACATGTTCGGATCCTTTCCGGTTCGATCTTTTACCTCTCTCTTTCCTTGGGATGGATGTTACCGTCTTGGATCATTCGTTCCTTGCTTTCTAAATTATATATAGATTAATTTTCAATGTTAATACAAATAATATTTTTTTTAATGATGCATTTCTAGGGATTTGAGTATTTCAAAGGATTATGAAGTCAAGCATTGACTGAGGATGAGATTGACTTGTTAGCAAAGAAGATATTGGTCTTGCTTTGCAACCTAGAAAAAGTGCCCACCCCCTCCTTTTTTTACTTATCTAAGATCTTCCAATCCATCTACCTCATGAACCGGCTCTTGGGACATCTTAAAAATCCAAAAATCTTGCTAAAATTGATGTTTCGATAGTTGCAAAAAGTTTGACAGAGGAAACTTCGTATTTCACATCCGAAAAAGATTCCAATTGTTAGAACGAAGAAGAATACTTGTAGACAATACAACGATGGAGGATTGCACCTACCTATCACATGAAATACATTCTTGATATTTTTTGTCAAATAGGGAGACTTGCTGGCAAAATAAAAGAAGTTTGGTGAAAGACTATGAACATGCTCCTGTGGTTCACAATTATATATGCAGTCTAGATTTTGTTTGATTATAAACAATACTAATTCACATGATTATATTACAAAAGTTATGAAAACCTCGACGTGCAGTAAAGAAAAAGAGATGGAGGAACTGAAAGCTGATGATAATTAGGTTCTAAATTATGTAAAACTATGAATTAAATAATTAGGAAGAAGAATAAGATGTTCGATGAGAAGTTTTTGAAACATAATCTATAAGTAGTGCAACGAAAAAACTAATACTTCATCTGTTTTATAAAAATGTAATATGGATTTTCACACAAATTAAAAAATTATTAAAAAGTTGTTTTTTTTATCATTAATACATTAACAAAAATTCACTCTCCAATTAATGCATTAGATTAATGTGGTTAAAATTGGAATATTGTAAAGTGACATTTTTTTGAAATAAAATTAAAATGTTAAATAACATTTTTTTAAAAAGAGGATGGAATATAATAAATATAAATGTGAAAAGGTATAAATAAATAAAAAGTTAGTGGGAAGACTAATGGATAATTGGACCAGTGGTGCACAGCTAACAGTCGTCTACAAAAATTTATAAGATCGTCTAATTGATTCGACATATTATAGTACACTTCACGATCTGTTAGGACTTATCATTTTAGCACTTTCTTTTGTCCCTTTTTAATTAGTCGATACATTCTTTTCTTCAACCTCATTCCCAATGTTGGGTTTTGATTCTTTTTGCTAGAATAACATTTTGATTAATACTCAAAAAAGATTAACAAGGGAAATATTTTTGTATTGTCCCTGACAATTATGCAAGCAAAACTTTTAAAATACTAATAGGATTCCTATAATCTTCGTCTACTAACAATAGGTAGATTATTTTCTTGTTCAAAAGAAGTGCTAGTTTCTCAATTTTATAAAATGTTGGTTTACAAAGTTTTAAAAAAAAATTAATAGTTTTTTAACGAATGAATTTTAAACTTTGTGATCTGTACTCTTTGTCAAACTGAAACTAAATGCGAAAGTTTACTTCATTAGGATTTCTCTGTTTGGTTCCAAAATCTGAATTCAAAACTTAATATGTAGTAGTTTGAAACCAAAAAAACATGATTATATTTCAGTTTTTCTTTATGTGTATATGTATATTTTAAAATAGAATAATAGGAAAAATAACAAAAATATTCTATTTTCATATAAAGGTAAAAATGGAGTCACAATATGCTTACCAAAACTGGTCATATGAAATCTAGACATCAACAAGAACACGGAATAAAAGAGATTCGCCTACTTTTGCAGCTACAATATCGTTGTTGCTACCCATAATATATGATTTTTTCATCGATATGTTGATAATACTGATGTTATGTAATCTATATGGGATTCGAGGTTCAGAAAGTGTCATTAAAAGTCGACGAATCACGCCATTGGACATCTTTGTCCCAAGTTAGATTCTGAGCATGGTTCTCCAGATTTAGTGCAATAATGGTCGAGATCGACAGAATAACAACGAAAAGACTGGTAGAGGGGTAATATTGTTAATATGCAAATTCGAGTTGAAGGAGTGGCCTATCAAAATTCAAAAGGTGGTGACCTTTTTTATCTTATTCTAGACGGACACTGGACAGGCCTGATTAAAGCTCCAAATAAATATTAAAATAGATAAAATAAAATCTAAGATCGAAAAAAAGAAAGGAACATCGCTTTCATTTTTATTAGTTTTTTGTTATATACATAAATTTCGGAATATTTAATCTACCGAGAAAAAATAATGTCTCAAATAAAAAAACTATAACTATGGATTTGCCACTTTAAAATCCCACTTGGAGTGTGTGCAGTAAAGTGTGTCTAGATATGAGAGTTAGGCAAATTAAATCTGAAGGATCTTGCTCGAACTAGTTGATGATATTTGTTAAGATTTTCTGTCCTACCATAGTGTATGATTTTAAGAAAACACTCGATTAAGCATATGTACATTTCAATAGTGAATAACAAGTTCATGGTGTATTTTACTTTTTGGGTGAAAGCGTTATTTCTATCATATAATTGCATCTATATATATTTTGTCCAAAAATATATATTGTTCATATCCTAAAAAATATGTTACACTTACACGGATCCATCTCATTAAAAGCAAATGCAACGTATAGTAGGTTGGTTTGAGAATTTTAGTTTCATATCTTAAAAATATATAAAAAAAATTCTTTAAAATATATCATTTATTTTTTGAAGATATACGGTTGAGCATGTCTCTTAAAGAAATATCTCCCAACACAAAATAGCAATAGTAGTTAGTCTTTAATTGTTGCATTTAACTTCAATACTGTTTAGATTTTTTTTAACACTATTTAGAGTTTTAATAGTATTCCTCAATCTTTAGCTCTCGTTTAAATAAATTTAAGAGAATATGAGTTTTTTTATTTATTTGTGAGTGTAGTCAATATAGCATTTGAGATAATTTGAAAAGATTTGACTTTAAATGAGTTTATATAACAAGGAGCTAAAGAAAAATCTATTAATCATGTATTTTTGGAAAGTCTTTCAGCTGTTCAAGTATGTGTTCTCTCAAAGATCTCGTCAAATCTAGAGAATTTCTCTATGCAATCGATTTTTGCAAACATGAATTATTTATTTCGTAGGATTTCACTTTGTGTAGATAATCATCAGTTTGCATGTATATTGTGGTACATTTGTAAAAGACAGAACAATATGGTGTTTAGCAAAGTTATCGACCCTAGATATTCTCTAATTGGCAGAGACATATACTCTCTAATTGGCAGAGATACAATCTACACTTTGGAATAAGGCACATACAACATTGGCGCAACGGGGCGCCCAGGAGGAGGATATGGAGATCTTACCTCCAATATCAGGATGATGGTGTTTTACGGTTGGTTCATGAAAAATAAGGATAATAAATCGAGACAAGGTTGGTTTAGTATTTTAGAGGGATTTGACGGGCTTATGGGGGCAAGAACGAGAATCAACCTATCACCTCTTCATTCATAAATAGAAGCATTTATTTAGACAATGGAAAGTATGAGGAACTTAAGACAATCTTTTATAATATTTGCAGCAGATTGTTCTCAATTGGTGAAGATGGTTTTAGAATCATAAGAATAATTTGTCTTTGTAACATACCTGAAAGATATTCGGCATCTACTGGAGAGTTTCAATCATTCATACGTGTATCCCAAACACAAGAACATATAGTTTTACACACAGTGTTCAGAAACAACCGTCTTTTGTCATCTATATGAACACTGATTTACTAGTTTGGTTTGCAGAGTTAAGTTTATGGGTTTATGTTGGTGAAAAAAGCAAGTTATATGAGTTTAGGTGAATCGGATAAGTTATTACGATCTGAGTTAAAATATTATAAAATTTTATTTAAGACTATTCAATGTAACTTTCTATATGTTTAATTTAAAAATTCTATTAATTCACTTTAAAGGTACAACAAATCTCTTAAAATTTAATATTATAAAATATTTTTAATAATATTGAATTTCCAAAACAACACACATTCAAATAATAACTTTAGCAATACATGATTTTAGATTGTTCTTAAAAAATTTATTTGAACAACTTTTAATTTATCGTTTAATATAAATCACTCTAATTTGAAGAAATTTCAAATTTACCACATTGTTTATACTATTATTTATGTTTATTTCATTACAAATATATTTTCACAAAATCCTTTTTCACTAAAGAAGCAAAAAATTTTATATCCTTGCTATATATATAAATACTTATTTAAAAATAAAATAAAAAACAAATAATAAATAATATTTTTACACATGTTTTCAAGTTTGAATTTTTATAAAAAAAGTATTTTTTTTTGTTTTCAGATTTTCTTTTTGAAATTTGCAAATTATTTTTAAAACTCTTTTTTTAAGAAATTATTTTTTCTTTCAAAACCATCCTCAAATCTAAATTCTAAATCTAACTTAGTTAACCATAGAAATATAAATGTCTATCTACCCTTTTAAAACTAATGATAAATGTAGTTAAGATAACATGAAAAATGATAATAAATATCGTAGTTTAGGCAAAAAAAAATCAATTTTGATATTGAATAAATGAAAAGAGCATAGATAATTTCATTACATAATTGTGTCGTGTGGCGGGAAATTAATCATTCACGTAAAATAAAAATCAAATCATGTATTAAGTTAAAATTTACTAGGTATACGTTATATTGTTATCCAAAGTTCACTTTCCAACTTGGTTTCGCTAACGATTTCTTTTCATTCAAATAAAGTATAACTGGAGAAACTCGAACCACAACGATGCTGGATATTCTGAGTAAAAAATTAAGACAAAAAGAAAAGAAACTCTAACCACAAGTTTATTCTAATAATTTGTAAGAAAAACTGAAAAGAAACAAAAAGATAAAGGAGTTTAAGTATATTGGAAATTTCTAATCAAGAGGATAAGATAACGAAACAGACCATTTGTCTCTCTATACCTATGAGATAAATTAACGACGGAGGGCGACTTTGCCTGCTAAGCTTTTTGTATTTACTTTAATGAGCATGAGTATTGTTGGGGGCTAAACCAAATAAAGACAATCGAGACAGACGAATGTTTGGACGACACGTTCAAAACGCTTCGATCATTTCTATTAATGAGACAGATGATATGTTTTGTACTAGCCATAACACTGTTTAAAACAAAAATTTAAGAATTTTGCTGTATTCGTTGCACCAAACAGAAATGTATTTGTCTTGTACTAGCCATAACACTGTTTATAACAAAAAATTTAAGAATTTTGCTGTATTCGTTGCACCAAACAGAAATGTATTTTATTTCTTTTTTAGCGTTTTGACAATGATGCTATCACAATTTATAAAATATTATATAGACGATTCTATAACCGACAATTTTGTTCTATGAAAATTCACGTCTGATTGCATATTCTAAGCCATTCTATGAGATCCATATATGACAATAAGCCTTACGCCATTTTGAAGTCTCTGGTAACATTTTTTTTTCACTATGATATACATAATTTGTATTTTCTAAAGTTTAAACTTCATATATCTTGGGGTAAAATATTAATGAATTATTAGTTAAACGTATATAGTAAATGGACTTCAACGTGTATTCTAATTAGGATGCACTTAGTAATCCATATTAATAAATTCTAGATCACTAATTAATGTTGTATTTTTTAACTAATCCAATATTACGTGTTACTAGATATGATATCATATTTCAAAATTCCATATTATTCAATTAACTATTTATATTATTTTTTCAAATTTATAGCAATTATATTAAATCATTTTCTGTAAAAAAACTTGAAAAAATTAAAATAAAATAAAATTTTATATATGATTTTTGGTTATTTGTGAAAGTTATTATGCTTTTTATATAAAAATATAATTTCATTTAACTACGAGAATTCATCAAAACATCTGATATAAAAAAAATTATAAACTCAATTGCTTAAAATAGTATAATAACATTAAATTTTGAAGTATAATTTCAAATCACTATTGTAATAAGACTATAAAAAGAAAAAGCTTAAAATTTATGCTTTATTAACATATAATTTATCATTTTAACACAAATCACTTAAAATTTTCTTATAGGTTATAAATTTCAATATAATTCAAGTAGATCTGCATGTGTTAATTATAAAAAGGTAGTCTCTCCAACTTATGTTGTCTAAACCTAACTAGGAAAATCTTAAGGATTATAGTTTCAATCAATACTGATCAGTCTTTACAGATGATATTAGTTTCTTAATTTTTAATCATGAAACATATGTAATTGATTTTAATGCAGTTAAAACTTTTTCAGACCAGCTTGTTCGCATATACATTTCTAATTTTTTTGGAAAGACAAATTTAAAGGATATGATTGCTATATCCATTTCATTTATTGTTAATTTGGTAATTAATAAATTATTAGCAATCTATATTGTAATATTTTAACAAGTTATAGTGTGATTTTTTTTCCTTATCTCATTGTCTTTACAGTTGTACACTTTAAACACATTTTAAGCACACTCTATACAAGCACAGAGATTCAGAGTAAAATGTTTAATAGATATAGATACTGGTAAGTGTCTAATGACTGCTTCACTTTTCTCTTTCTATCTCCCAAAATATTTGAACAAGAGAGAGAGAGAGAGAGAGAAACACAGAGGATTTTACATTCAGTAGCTTTGCTTGATATCTTTATCTTCTGTTCTTCGTAGACAATGTCGGGAAACAAGCAAGAAGAGGATCCTCGTATCAACGGAATCAAAACTAAGATCCGTGTCGTTCCAGATTTTCCCAAGAAAGGTATCTTCTTCTTCTTCTTGTTCTATTTTTTTGTTGAGGTGCTATGTTCTTGTTTTTTTTGGTTACATGCTCTGTTTCTTGTTGTAGAAAATGTTGTTTGTCTCAAGAACTAGTTTTCTTAGTTTTTTGCCGACAATAATATACTATTGTTCTTGAATCTGTTGTTGTTTCCAATGAAGTCGTTATTCGAGAAAACAAGAATTGTTACACATATATAGTACTGTAGTATAAATAAATTTAAAGTGTAATCAAATAAGGAGGAAAATTGCAGGAATAATGTTTCAAGACATAACAACCGTGTTGTTGGATCCAAAAGCCTTCAAAGATACAATTGATCTGTTTGTTGAAAGATACAGAGACAAAAACATTTCAGTGGTTGCAGGTATTATATCTCTCTCTCTTTTCTCTAATTTAAAATTCATATTTTTTTTATTAATTTTCCTAAACATTGGATATATTGTAATTTGGATGGGTTTACTGTTTAGAAGATTCGACCTAATTGAGTGAACTCGATTTTTTTATTGTTTTCAAGATTTTCCGGGGAAAAGGTTGGTAGGTCATGATTTAAGTGACATCTATATAAACCCCATTACAGAAAACTCTAGGCTAATTTGGCTTTTAATAAAACCGTAAATAGTTCACTTTTGGTGCGTGGTGATTAGTGGAGTTTTTTGGAGTAAAATGGTGATTAATTGAATATTTAACATATAGTTTACGGTCTAATTTTGTATTTCAAAAGGTTTCTTTACAGTCTACTTTGATGGAGAATACTTGTAACATAGATCTCAATTAGGTATCCCAAAGTTGGTTATTTGAAGTGGTTGTTTTAATTAATAACTGTTGTTCTTGTTCTTGCATGTGGTTGTGTTTGCATTTATTCAAATTATCTTGTTTTTTTTCAAAAGAATTTAAAAACCTTTTTGACATCATATAAAATTTATGATATAGTATCAAAATTAGAAAGTCAGATACATATGGAAAGAGAAAGATACCGTTCGTACTAATTTAACTTTTGGATTTTTACTCACGTACACACATGCACAGTTGTAAAAGAAATCTTTTTTTTTTTCAAATGTAAATGTAAAATAATCAAATATTTTCGTTAATATCGTTGCTTTGATCAGACTTGTGGTTGAGACAAGACTCTCTCTTATCTCTGAAATCTAGTCTCTGCGGGTGATTGAGTGATGGGATGAGATTGATTGCCTGGATCAGTCTTCCTCCTAAATCATATAAGAGAAAGTTTACTCTTCTACTACTTTATAAAAGCTTATAATTGTTGATCTTGCCTATGTGAAAAAGTGTGTGTGTGGTGGGTATTGTCTGGATAGATGAGTAGTTGAGTGATGGATGTAACCTTTTTAAAAGAGTTGGCCCCAAAAGAACTTGATTTTGGGTTTTCTTTCTTTTTCTATCATCATTGTTTTGGCCAATTCTTTCCTTCTCTTTTTCTTTATGTCTCTCTTCTTTTGTGTAGTGAAAGTACAAAAGATTATATTGTCACTGTTTAGTGAATGTGAAGTATGATAAAGAACATCATTTCCTTTTACTTTTTAAAGATGCATACTTTATCATTTGCATTTCTAATCAGTATATAATTGTTCCTATATAGAATTACATCAAAGCATATATACTCATTTGTTATAGACCAAAAATTATCAGTGAAAAACCATGAAAATATAATGTTTTTTTTTTTTTTTTTGCTAAAATGAAAATATAATGTTTCACATTTGTATTATGAGTTTCTATTTGATTTTTTTTATAAAGACTTGTTAAAGGATGTGGTTATATGTGCATAGCACATGGTTGATGACAC
This sequence comes from Moricandia arvensis, assembly GCA_905132765.1. NCBI lineage: Eukaryota > Viridiplantae > Streptophyta > Magnoliopsida > Brassicales > Brassicaceae > Moricandia > Moricandia arvensis. The sequence goes on from CAJHQP010000669.1 coordinate 16,170, forward strand.
ATGACATAAGTAAATATAAATTATTCAATCCCTTTTGTTAATTATTTCAATATATAAAATAAGATAAAACTTCTTATTGGGTTTGTTGTTGGGGGTATAGACATAGCTTGACAAGTTGTAACAGTCGACTGTATCTTTCGCGTTAGTGCTATGGAATGGAATCTGTCTATTGGGTTTGCTGTTGGGACAAAGAGCCATTCTTTTGCATTTTTCTTCTATACTAATTTTGTTATTAAGACTCTTGTAACAACTTCATAACAATACATAATTGTATTTGCATAAAAGAATGATAAAACATATTGTGATTTGTTTATGCTATTTAATTAGACCTTCTTTGCTAAATGACATAACCGTAAAAACCACGTTTGCAATTTAAAAACATTTGTTGTCATTTCAGGAATAGAGGCTCGCGGTTTTATATTTGGTCCGCCAATCGCGTTAGCCATTGGAGCAAAGTTTGTTCCTCTCCGCAAACCAAAAAAATTACCAGGTTTTTTTAAAAAAAAAACTTTTTAAACTACTCTATAAGTTAAAAAAATAGTAGCAATGTTAAAATCCCAAACAAATAGTTTATGGTTACACGGCGTAAAATGTAAATAGGTGAAACGATATTTGAAGAATACGAGTTGGAGTATGGAAATGACCGACTAGAGATGCACGTAGGAGCCGTTGAGGCCGGAGACAGAGCTTTGGTTGTTGATGATCTAATTGCCACCGGTGGTACTCTCTGTGCCGCCATTAACTTGCTCGGTAATATTTTTTTAAAAACCATTTGAGTGAATATTTCAAACCTAAATTTATTACTGTTTTAGGTGAAATCTTTTTTTTGTTACTGTTTGTGAATTGTTTTTTTTTTGGACCGTGTCAGAGAGGGTTGGAGCAGAAGTTGTGGAATGTGCATGCGTGATCGAGTTACCCGAATTAAAGGTTTGCTGTCTTGAAATTTAATACGTTATATTCGAAATCATAAATTGAGATCTTTTATATTGGTGTGACATTTAATTTTTTTGCAGGGAAGGCAGAGACTCAAAGGGAAGCCACTATGCATGCTTGTGGAGTACCGATGAAGATTTTAGCTGGACAAATGATTTGGTTAATTAATTTTTGGCTATGCACCGAAATTTCGGATGATTCAGACATATTATTGGATTATACAGTATTTTAATTTAAAATTCTGGTGGATTAGCGAGAACAAATAATCTAAAGTTCTTCACTGCTAAAAAGTATATATATATATATATGAATGTTCATAAGTGTATATATCATTGATTTTTCAATGATATATAGTATTACTATGTGTTTTGCCAGCGTCACTCCATCTATAATTATCTTATAGATATTAATTAATTAAAGCATTATAAATTTAAAGATCAAAATGATATGTTATTTTTATGCTTTAAAAATTTTCATGACAATTTAATCGGACTCCAAAAAAAACAAAAAAACAATTAGTTAGATACCCTTAGAAAGGTCTAAATTGAGAACTTGCCCATCGAATGACATATAAGGTTCATCCCATACATTTTGGTTTTAATTTTTACTGAAATGCCCCTCTCGCAAGTACATGAGCGCAGTGCTTGTGTCAGTTTTTCTGACACAAAAGATATTGATGCTGATCTCGTAGGCCTATGTCCAAAAGCTTAGACCTAGAGTTAGGGAGGTTCTCCTCCATTCATTTTCCTTATACATGTCATAGCTTCATTTTCCTTATCTATGTTTTCAATCATATATCTAAAATTAAATTAAAATTTATAACTATTTTTACCATAATTTAGCACTTAATATGATTGAAAACATAGGTTACTTGCAAAATCTTAACATCTCTGAAATCTATAATTTATTATAAATTTGATATTAGTGTTAGATTAATTGTTAGTTGTTAACATATTTGTTAACTTATATATGTTTGGTTAACATATACATTATTTGATAGATGATTTGTTGAATGATTGATATATTGTTTAGCATATATTTTTTTATATTGATACAATAATGTATCAAAACATGTAATAAATTAAAATGGTAATACACCTTACAATATTTTTTAACAAATTAAACCTCTATTAACATAAGTTAACACCTCTGGTAAATATGCTCAAATTTGTTAGCATCTACAAAATATGTTAACGAATTAACAAATTTTGTAACATGAAATAAAATTTGTTAATATTAAATATTACTTTTTAACGTGTTACAAATTTTGTTATCGAGTTATATTTTACTATAACACGTTAAACAAATCAATAACTCAATAATACACTTTATAATTCAACATTAGTTACCAATCTAAACATAATATTTAACGGTTATATATAAAGTTAACTAACTAGTATCAAAGTTATCGATCCAAAAAAAGAAATTAGCATGTTATAAAATAGTTAGCATGTTAGCAATAACAATATCGCATACAATTACGTTTCCAGCTGTACCGAGAATCAGAAGAGCAAAGCTGTTTTATCACTGCTAAAAAATACATAAAAAGTTTCTGTGACGTTTTAATTAGTTTGGCCGTTGTATCAGGTGTCATCAAAGTATTTTTAACAAGTTCCACCGTTGGAACAAAATCAGTAATTTTAAATTACCACCATTAGATCAGTCTCATAAAAACACATACAATGAAAAAATAAAAAAGTTTAGAGAAAAAAGACTTTAGAATGAAGAAAGGGAATACAAGAGAAAAAAAGAGAATTGAAAAAAAAAATCTCATTTGATACATAAAAAGGTAGACTAGTAGTCCGACACTTAGACTTACACACCAACGTATAGGTCAAGATGTAGGAATATGGGTAAAAATGTCATATTTATTAAACAATCACATCAGTGTTACGATTCATCTTATGGGTCGGTTTGTGTGCACGTAGGCTAATTAACTAAAAAAAACAAAATAAGAAAAAAGTAAAAGGTAATTCAAAAATATATGATAATGATACTATTTTTTTGTTTTGCTCGATAAATATATAGACATATTTATCTTACTATCTCATAAATTTTAAGTTTTAATAAAAACTAGGTGATGATACTTTTATCATTATGATACATTTATGGTTACTTATGTAATGATAAAATTAATTTTATTAAAAGTATTAATAAATTTAACCAGTTTAATTTTTTTATGTGAGATATCGAAAGAAGAACATTTCATAAGTAACAAATTTTATGATAACTTAGAGATAAACTTAAAAAGAGAAGTGATTTGATAATGATAATATTTACTTGGTTTAATTATATAGACATACCTATCTTATTATTTAATAATTTCTTAACTTTTTAAGAAATAAATATATGTAATAATAATTTCATTATTATAATAGATTTGTGGTTAATTTTATTATCTTAAACCTGATTATTATAGATTTTTGATAATGGTAAAATACGTGAGTATTTGTAAAAATAGTTTTATATATTAATTGAGAAGCATTATAACATTTGAAGTAGTCACGTGTCATCACCAAGAAGATGCTTAGATTCTTTCGAAAAATAGATTAGTTCATCTAAATTAATAAGCTAACTATCAAATTGATTATTAGTGTACGAAAGAATATTATCCATTACTTCCTTAAATAAAAATTACGAAATTACCTAACGATTAATAATTTTGAATTATTAGGTAACTATCAAATTGATTATTAGGTCTGTCTATATAATTAAACCAAGTAAATATTATCATTATCAAATCACTTTTCATGTTTTTAGTGAATAAAAATTGTTAAGTTTTGTTTTTGCGAAGTCTTTATTTCATTAAGTTAGATGTTTAAAAAGTTCTTCTTCCAAAATATATATGTTACATTGTTAACATGAACTCATTTTGATAATATAAGATGTAATTCATTACAGATGATGATTCATTAATTAAGTAATGTGAGTATTAGTTGAAGGTTGATTAAAGTTTATTATACGTATCTTTGTTTTTCATAAGCCTTAAAACCAAATTGTATTAAAACACGTTTGTAACTTTTAAATGATGATAAAATATCTTCCATTTTTTTCCTTTTTGAAAATTTTATCATTCTTGTTTAGTTTATGATTGTATAAAAATAAAATTATTATTAATTCATTAAGAGTAATAACGACTTTAACCATTTTGAATTTTAACATGAGCAAATCGAATGTTAAAAATTATTTCGCAAATAATAGTATAGATACAAGTTTATATTCGGCAATGATACAATAACACATATTCCATGGGGATATATATATATATATATATATTTGACATTTTACCAAAACAACACATGTATATATCTATATACAAACACATAATTACACTAGTACATATGTTAGTTACGGTAAGACAAATCAAATTATCATTGTTGTCGTTTCGACATAGTAGGTAAGAACAAAGTGAATCTATAAAGATGAGTACACATCATTACACTATCATGCCATATGGGTCTGAGAATCTATGGGATGGTGGACGAAGGTGACTATTACACATAAACATTGTCAAATCTATTTGACGAAAAGTGTTGCCTGATTGCACCAAAAGAGAAAAAGGTAGAGAATGAAACTTATTCCTCAAACTTTTTTGATTAACATGAAAGATATCTTGTCATATGGAAGACTCAAGACTACTCCCTAATGAGAGATGTAGTCTATTGATAAACTCTTTTACTAAGTACTCATGAAATCTAAAACATGACTTCATATTCACATGATTACAAATGAAGTGTACTGAAATATCTTTGAACTCAAATTTCTTAGCTTCTCAAAGTACTCCTATCACTAGATCACACTTTTGATTTTTCTTTCTCTAATTCTTATATTTGTATAATTCTACACATAGTTCTGAAAGCAGAAAATTTTGTTTAATTTATGGCGGAGGAACTAATTACTCTGAACTATTAAACATGCAAACACCAACATATATAAAAGCTTGACGACACTTCACATTTTCATACCTATTATCTTTTGTGAGAATATTGTCCACTTTTTTCAACTTCAACATGGGAATTCGAACCATACGTGCAAGTCGGTGGTGACTTTATTGAGAATATACCACTGAGGTAAGTAACTCTAGTCTTAGTTTTATATTTTTATAGTATATGATTATTATTTAACCAAAACATAGGAAGGAGTATTTAGCCAAGTTATGAGGTAAAACATAAGAAGTTTACTATGTTATTACTCTCTTGTAACTAGACGTTAATATGCCAGTAATTATAGTATATGGTGAGTTCTATATATATGCATTATTAAACTAAAACATAATTATAAGAGACAGATAAATGATTTTTCTAGGTAAAGAAGACGAGCTATGATTAGGATCTCCATTTGATATTGTAATTATAGATCATCAAATATATAGTCTTCCACCCAATTCTGTTTGCCATGATTATGTTTTCTGATCACATTTTCTGAAGTCAAACTAAATCACACACACACACCACAAACACATATCCATCCCTACATAAACAAAAAGGCCTAAATCTTGCACTATATTAACAAAATAAAAACTGATCCGCCGTGACCGTGAGTGGCTGAGTGGTGCCTTTTCGTTGTTTTATTGTAGAACAATTTAATTATAAATATTTGGCTACATATATTTACATAAGTGATTTATGTAAGATGTCACTTTATTTTAAATTTATTTGTGAGATTTTTTAAATTAAATTAAATTTAAATTATAATTTATTTGGTTTTATAGTTTTTTTTAATTCACAAATCATCCATCAATTTAAAGCTCTGTATCAGAAGGATAGAGTTCAACAATACAAGTAAAGTTAAACCTTAAAATGCTCGAAAAATAGAAGAATTTGGATAAGACAATTGCGAATCCGAAAAATCTAAGAAAAAATTCGGATGCGTTATATGTTATTGTCAGGATTTAAGTTTCTAGAATACAGATGAAATAATCAATTCAACTAAAAAGAGATCAAAGGTACGTTTTTACATTAGCTTTAGGAAAGAAACAAGCTTGTCTCCTTAAAATCACTATTTACATTTGACCTATCAAAACAAAACTGTATATTGGATGGGATAAATTAACTTATCAATAAAAATGACAACATTGGATCATAGAAAACTTTTCAGGGACTTAGGAAACACTCAAAAAAAAACATGGTGTTTCTTATTCTCTTGAAACCCATCATAAAAACATCATGTTACATCAAGGAGCAATAATATTTTTTCAATTCGAAATACAATGAGATTAATATGTTTTTAAGAAGTAATCCATATGTTTTAAATGATAACCCCTAAATTGTCGTTTGCGGTCAAGTTCTACACAAAGCATTGGTTTGATGTCTGATGTATATAGGTTCAAAACACTTTCATAAAATCAATTTATGTTGACTAGGAGTCTTGGGGTCCGACTAATCACATTTTCGGGAACAAATAGAACAATAGGAAAAACGAATAACAAAGAATGAATAAGAATAAATTAAAAGGAATAAAAAAAGAGAAGGGATGGAACAAATTATTGCAATGAGTGGTAACTAATAAAAAATATGAATATCAAAAGTTACTTGTGAATGGTGAAAAAATAGAAATGCAATATTCTCTCTCATTCCATTCCTTTGTAGTGGTCACTATCGTACCCTTACTCTTCCAGGATTGGTTTATGCATGCATGCATGTATATTCTCCAACAGTTAACCATAATTTCCAAAATATATGATCAAACTATCTCTAACGTTAAGAACACCTAAAAAATAAACCAATTGTGTTAATCCTAAATTTCATCCCACGTCCAGCAATCCATTAAATACCTTTGAAATAGTAAAGTCCAATTCACACATAGCTAGAAAGTTAGAAACAGAGTAAACCACACGTGTGTGTTGAGTGGTACGGTGAATTTGAAAAAGTGCTTGTTCGAAACCTACATTGCAAGTTTCTTTTTTCATGGATTGTCGTCCAGATTTTTTATTTGTGAAGGTTTGAACATGATGATGAAAAAATTATTAAACATATTTTTAAATGCTTCAATCTAATGTTTCCGTAAGGAAGAAATAAACATGATTTAAGAGTCTGAAGACAATAAATAAAAAAAACAACAAAAAACTCTCAATTTATACGAAAAAATTTAAAATAACCTTAAATTTTTGTTTAAACCATTTCAAACTTCAATTTGTTGACTAAACTGTTCTAGATACATGAAAAGTCAACGTTAAATTGATTTAATGGTTAAATGTGTATCTGAAAATGCTTGGTCAACAAATATTAAAGTTTTAATTTTTTTAGAAGCTGGATGAAAAATGTTTAAACATAAGTTCATGTTTTTGTTTCATTTTGAAAGATCTGAGTTTTTAACGAATTTTTCTTTTTGAGACCGGATAAATCCAATTATGTTTACTAAGTTTTCCTTCAAAAATCACTAAGTTAAATTAATTCCATCTTCTTTCTTTGAGTTCACATTTTTTTATTTGTTTTATAATAAAATAAGAACATTATCTGGTATCAATAGCATGTGAATCGCTAATAAGATGACTCTATATTTTTCAATTCTAAGAGAATTCTATGTCTTTAAGCTTTGCGGAAATCCCAATATATGAAACCCATCCACACAATTGAAAACCAGTGTCTTCTAGTTCATATTTGTTATACTATCGATCCAACATCTCATCTTGAAGAAGTAACTAAGTAAAAATAATAATTATTTTTCCAATTCAAAGAGAGAAAACCGTTCAAACTCAGAATTTCAGAACAAAACAAAAAACATGATTTTCTTTTAAGCCATTTTAGTCTCTAGCTTTAAAAAAATTGTTCATTTTAAACTTCAATTTTTGTTGACCAATCCATTTCCGATACACAAATATTCAACCAATAAATCAATTTAGTATTGAAACTTCAGATATATAAAGTGACTTGGTCAAAAAATTTGATGTTTAAAAAGGACACTTTTTTAAAGTTAGAGATTAAAATGAATTAAACAAAAATTGAAAATTATTTTGAGTTTTTATATAGCTTGAAAGTTTTTTAACCGTTTTCTCGACAATAAACCGTCTAGCGGAAAATCAACAATGGAAGAAGAGAATGTGTTTGAGTTCTAGCAGAAAATTAATTATAAAAATTGAAAGAAGAAGAAAGATGAGTTATTTCTAAAAAAGGAATGTGAATTGTCTATGGTAAATGGCTGAAATTCAGAAAGGAAAATAGGTTTTGTTTTGACTTAATTTATTTCATTTTATATATTTATATGACTAGATATCGTTTAATAAAATATATAAAAATGGAAACTAAGATCGTAATAAAAGAATTAAAACCCATCAATTCTCTAAATTATTATCAAAATTAAAGAAAAAAGATGGAAGACCAAAGATTTCAACTTACGCACCCAAAAGGTAGAATAGAAGATCACAAGTGCGAATGCCAGACAATTCTACGGATACTTAAGGACTACGAGAGGATATCAGGGAAACAAATAAACTTTGAGAAATCATCGACCCAATTTGGTCACAAGATTGAGGAACCCATCAAGAAAGAGCTCTGGGATACTCTCGGTATTCAGAATTTAGGAAGAATGGAATCATATCTGAGAATTCCAGAAAACCTGGGAGGGTCAAAAGTACAAATTTTCGGCTTTATTCAGGATAGACTAAGTAGTAGAGTAAATGGGTGGACCTTTAAATTTTTCTCCTTACCGAATCATATAATGTCGTGCTTCCGTCTCCCAAAAACAGTCACAAAGAAACTTACAAGTGATGTGGCACAATTCTGGTGGAGTTCAGGGGGAAACACTAGGGGTATGCATTGGAAAGCATGGGAGAAGCTTTGTAGGCCCAAGGAAGAAGGGGGTTTGGGTTTTAAGGACCTAGAGGATTTCAATACAGCGATGCTGGGGAAGCAACTTTGGAGGTTGGTCGAGAAACCCAATACTCTGTTTACTCGTGTTTTTAAAGGACGGTACTTCAAGAATACATCACACCTGGATCCGATCAGATGGTACTCGTCATCCTATGGTTGGCGGAGTATTGTCTCTGCTAGATCTCTGGTTAGTAAAGGACTAATCAAAAGGGTGGGATCAGGCTCATCTATATCAGTATGGAACGACCCATGAATCACATCCACTCGCCCGAGACCAGCAAACAAAAATCAACATAATTTTTACCCGGACCTCACAGTGGATGCCCTCATCAATGCCACTTCGAGGACTTGGAATTCAGAATTACTTATGACATTAATGGATCCACAAGATGTGAAGGTAATTGAAAGCATAAAGCTGAGTCGGTCCCAGTTGAAAGATCGTGAGGGCTGGCACTTTACCAAGAATGGGAGATATACGGTCAAATCTGGTTATCAAATTGAAAGGGAGTACCCTGATAGAGAGAGAAAGCCACCAGAGTATGGTCCTTCGGTCGTATCCTTGAAGGCCTTCTGTTGGAAAGTTTGCTGTCCACCTAAGATGAAGCACTTCTTATGGCAGTTGGTGTTAGGGTGTATATCGGTTAAGAAAAATTTGCGAGCACGGGGGTCCAGGGGGATATGACTTGTGATCGCTGTGGAGCGGATGAGGAGTCCATAAATCATGTGTTCTTTGAATGCCCTCCAGCAGTCCAAGTTTGGGCACTTTCAAAAATTCCATCGAATCCAGACATTTTCCCTATGAAGGCACTTTTTACAAACATGGACTATCTTTTCTGGAGAATATCTCCGCAGCTAGAAACTCATCAATTTTCGTGGATATTATGGTATATTTGGAAAGGCAGAAATAAAAAGGTTTTTCACAATCTGGATATGGACCCTAGAGATATCCTACAGTTGGCAGAAACGGAAGCTTTACTCTGGGTTGAGGCACAAGTGCCTTCGCCTCAAGTTAGGGATTGTTCCGTTGTGTCAGAGGAAACTACACTTCCTACCATCCCAAGGCGGTGGTGCTTCACAGATGGTTCATGGAGTGAGAAGGGGACCATGTCGGGTCAAGGTTGGTACACCACGCTGGAAGGTTTCGATGCTCTTCTAGGCGCACGGAATACAAGAGCAAGCTTGGCCCCTCTGCATTCAGAGGCTGAAACCCTCATCTAGGCTATGGAGTGTATGAGGAACCTTAGACAATTCACTATTACTTTTGCAACGAATTGCGCTCAGTTGGTGAAGATGGTGTCGGAACCAGAAGAGTGGCCAGCCTTTGCAAATTACCTGGAGGACATCAAGATCTTGAGAAGAAGCTTTCACAACTTGGAGATTATCCATGTGTCTCGGACGCAGAACAAAATGGATGACAGTCTAGCACGCAGTGCAAGGAAGCAACCATCATTTGTCGTCTACATGGATGTGGAGTTACCGCAGTGGGTCATAGAGTCCGTTTGAGTTTGTTTATGTTGATGACAAAAAAAGAAGAAGATAACAAACCACAAAACCAAGGATTATTAGCCATAATTTTTTGGTGCCACTAGTTATATATAAATTTTGGCACCTAAAACACCAATTTTACATGTCTTAGCTTAGGGCCGGCTCTAAGAAAAAGAGTTAACATTTGCCTAAATCTCTCTTTTTTTTTTAGTTAAACTAGATTTTAATCCACATTTGGAAATTGCAGGATATTTTCAATTTGGAAAATAAAAATGGGCACAAATCAAATATCTAAGTTTGCGAGTTATTCGTGATTCGATCAGTTTTGTCTGAATAATCAGTTATCCGATCAGATTCTCTCTACAAATATCCAAAAAATTTGTGTTAAGATGTCCGGAAATTTTATATTTTTTTACCGAATATTCAATTCGATCCATTCAAATAAAATAAAAAAGTAAAATAAAAACTAGAAATAAACACAATCGAAAATAATATAAATAACAATATTTTATTAAAAAATAAAAATTTGTTTACATTTTAAAATTATAATAACTATAAGATCAATTTAATACGTAAAATATCATAAAGCGTACATAAAATAGGATAATTATATAATTTATATATGTAATTCTTCAAATATATGAATATATCCGACAATATCCATTCCTAAAAAATTGTTTTTCTTATGTACATCATCTTAAGGATGCTCAAATTTTAAGATATAGTATGTTTTCCATTAAGACTCGCGATAATTGCATTGGCCAATTTAGATCGTTTAGACACATTTAATTATTTAAATAAAACAATTTATTTAAAACTTCTAAAATATATTTTAAATGTATTTTGTAAACTTTTTTTAAATTTGATACTATAAATAGAAAACACGTTAAACATATTTTTATTAAGTTTCTAATATATTTACGTAGACGGATCTTAATAAAATTATCCATTTAAAATCCATTAAGCAACATGAGACAGAATATATGTTTATTAATATTAAAACCAATTTAGACTTGTTATAAAAATCATATTCAATTGAAGACAATCTAATTGTTTCATATCTACAGAGTTTTAAATATTCTCTAATAACATGATAAGTTTTTATTTATATACAGATTTTAAATAAATTGCATTAAGCTATCTATTTGAAAAATATTATGGGAGATATTTTGGGTTCTACTTTTAAAATTTATTTAGTACGTTTTAAGGTATAATAAATCATATAAATATATTGGAGAGCATTTAATAAATACTAAATATTTGGAGGTATACTCAGTATAAATTGTTAGATTTTATAAAATTTCTAATAAATTTATTACCATAAATAAGCTAGTTTTAAGATGTTTTTATTGATACTATATGTGTTAGGCTTAAAACTAATATTGTCAAATTAATTATATTGTATAGTTTCTAAATACTCCACCTAGAATCAAGTTATGTCCAATATAACATATATGTTTTAATAAGACAAATTTATAAAAATCAATTCAAAGATGGGAATACAATTTTGATTACAAGCACGACTCGAACAAAATAACCTTGTTCAAAAGTTTTCGAGCTAACTTCGTTTAATCCATTACTGCGGCACATTCCGCTCAATTGGATCTAAATCCGAAGAGAATCGATTACCGTCCTTTGACGTGAACCACAACAAGGTGAGATTCACCTTGTTTCTTGGAATGTTGGGACTTCCCATGTCATCTTTGATGTATGATATCGTTCAAATTACCATAGAGCAATTTTTTCTATCAAATAAGAGGTTCAATTGTAATACTTAGGGATCATATCCACAGAGAGCGTGGACATACAATAGACTAAAGATATTCAGATTAAGCTAGGTGATTAATTTTAAAGCAGTAAATAGTAGTAGACTAGTAACAATATGATAAAATAGCTAGACTAAGGTTTCAAGTAATAGAATTATGATGTATAGATGCTAAGGGTGTGTGATGAACCGTCCTAAAACTCAAATGCAATAGTAAGATATCCAGCTTTCAATCGGATGACTAAGTCTTTGATCCATCTTTCCCATGCGAACAAGGAGCGAGCGTGATCGGTACTATGGAAGGAGTGTTGATCGATGCTACCTTATGCAAGCATTAACGCCATATTCGATATTGTTCATTAAGTTAATATTGATCAACTCTCTCATGTATCTAACAAACTAGCTCATCAATATTAATGTCATATAATGAACCTACTTTCACAGTTGTCACTATCCTAAATTCAAATTTCTAGTTAGCTACTCTAGAACACAAGCAGTAAGCCAAATATTGATAAAGGATTTTAAATAGATTCACCCTAGCAGTTCTATAATTCAGTATTTCATATAAACCCTAATAAAACTCTAAATCTAACGAGAGACATCGATTGAAATTGCATGCATAACCCACCTCCACCGCCAATAGCTGGACAAGAAGATATAGACTGAGAGGCCTCCAAAACAAGGACAGAAAGCAAAAAAAGAATCGGTCACGCGAATGCCGCTGCAACTCGAATTAAAATATGCTTTAAGACATGCAAAAAAAAAACATTAGCGAGGCAGCACTACCATGACCAACCCAAGAGACTGCCCAAGACACTGGGATGTGCTGCAACATGGAATGTAGTCATCGACGACTGCGAGAAGACCCACAAAGAACCTTAAGCCTTCACTATCATCGCCAAACACCACCTCTGAGAACCAAAGGACGGTTGGCTTAAGCCTTCTTAAATTCAAACCGGTGACATCGGGAAAATCAACGCTAACAAGAACAAGAGAAAAACACCATGGAACACACTCAAAAATGCTTCAATGGTGTTAATGGAAACAAGAGCCGGGAAGATAGAGGACAAATGAGGAAGGAAGTTGCAGTGTCGTCTGGGAGTAGCCATAGCCGACAGAAACCGACACCGCAACAAAGCAAGCTTCCAAGCGCTACCACCGGAAGCAAACACACACGCTTTCACCGTTGGCCTAGCCCGTCTTCGAGTTAGAGAGAACCTCTGAAGCTCCCATGGAAAAGACACGGCTGCATCTCACCAAGACACCGAAGAAGAAAAAACGAACTGCAATTGCAAACCATAACTCATATCTAAAGCCAAAGCCGATTTATCTTCTCCACGCTCCACCGACTTTGGAAGCGGCTTAAGGTTCTGCCTCCACAAACCTAAAATGCTGAATCCACCACCAACAACCCCTACACCCACTGCACCATGAAGCTAGCAGAAGCCACACCAGAGACGGACCTCCTCTCGAGTGAAGATGACGTCGGGCAAGATTCCAGTAGCATAACCACGAACAAGGCAGAAGGGAGGACAAGACCGCTGAGAAGAAAATGAAAACAGAGAGGAAAGAGAGACGGAGAACGCATGAATCTTATTTGAAGTCGAGAGAAGTCGAGGAGCCGGGAATTACCGACACAATACTCCCTCCGTTTCATTTTATTTTTCGTTTTAGATTTGTGCACACATATTAAGAAAACATATAAATTTTGCATATTTTCAAAATAAATATACAATTACTTATATACCTAACCACATTTCAACCAATAAAAAAAATAAAAGAACATATAAAATTAATAAATTTTGTATTGAAATTATAAAATAACACTTATTTTAAAACACATTTTTTCTATACAACGACAAGTAAATTGAAACGGAAAGAGTATTATCTTATGTCATACTTGCCTAAATCTCCAAACCATTATAGGAAGGTACTGTTAGGTAACTCTAGTTAAATAATAAAGGTGGCAAGGTTTTATATTCAATGCTTTCCATGGCTCTATAAATACCCACATAGCCTCACCACAAGCATCCACACCTTAAAATCAACAAAATACAAAATGGTCCCAAAGAGCTCAAGCACCAGTAGCCTCATCATCATCATCTTCCTCATCTCCAGCCTCGCTGAAGCTGACATCGTCCTCTCGCCTTCACAGACCAACGGCTTTGGTACATGTCCTGAAGACCCATTGCAACTTGGTGTATGCGCCAATGTCCTTGGCCTATCCAATGTTGTTGTGGGCGACACCAGAGCACGGCCGTGTTGCAGTGCTATAAGCGGCCTTGCGAACGTCCAAGTAGCCGACTGTCTCTGCTATCTCTTCAGGCCACTTCCTTTGGTTTTCTCTCTCGATAAGGCCGTTAGAGAAATATTTTTCGCTTGTAATAGGGTTTTTCCTATCGGCTTCCAGTGTCCACCACCACCTGCATCTAGCCCTTAAATAAATTAGAACCCTATGCAGTAATTACTTGCAAAGCAAGTATGCTTGCTTATTCATGTTATGTGTACGAAGAATAATACTTGAAAAAAACTGGTACGTGTACGAATAATAATATAAAATAAAGTGTATTACTTTTGTCTTGTTCCCCATATCGCATGTTAAAAAGAGCAAATTGCGGATAGTATGTGATAATATCGTTTCCCCAGAAATTTAGTTAGAGCCTAAAAATGTATAAAATCTATATATTAACTCAGTTGAAAATCTATGATATTCAACATAGTATTAGAATCTGTATAAAACCGAACTAAAATCGATCCAGTTTATAAAAAAAATATCCAATCAATTTTAAATGATATCGACCTAACCCAACTTAGTATGGCCAATTTAATCTAAAATTACCTTATAACAGTATATCAGTCAAAAAAAAAACAGTATATCATCTATATTAGTGGATAGACATGTTTTTATCACGAGAGGGTGATGGAACTATTCCTCATGGAAACGGTAAATAAAACGTAAGTAATATACAAAAAAATCTGACAAAAAAATTTATTGTCAACTAATTTTAAACTTGAATTTCATAAAATTTAACATAATATCCTTTATTCAAAATATGGATAATTCAAATATTTACGTTCCCTCGTAATTCGTCATCGACATATGCGATTCCATACTCTAGAATCATGAATGTAGCATGGGGTTTAATTATTAATTTTAACTGCATGCGGTCCTGAAAGCTAACTAGTTATCATCTTTGGAGAGAGTTGCCAACTTGTCATCGACGGGTTCTTTCCACTCTGAAGAGTGGAATGACAGTTTGTCAACTTGTCAACTTGTCATCAACGAGCTTTCACTTTTGCCTTTTCGTGTAAGGCGAATTTAAGTTTCTTTTTTCTTTATATATCTAAGTCAAACTTGTTTTGCGTATCTTGATACTTCTTTTAATTAATTACTAGCGCGGGTATTTTATATAAAGTTTTATTTCAAGAAAACATATTGATTTTAATATTTTTATTTACGGTTTTATTTGAAGTTTGTCTTTTGGTAACTATTTAAGTATACAATCCCCTTTACATTATTTACCAAGTGATTTTTTAAATTTGCTTACATGTCATCTCTACAAAGACTCACAAAAAAAGATGATATGACATTCCTAAAATATGACATGGCTTAAGTTTTAATATGACTTGGCGAAATCAAAACTTTTAACCCTAATATCTTCTCAAGATCACATCTATATAATCATACAAATCTCATGGCCCAAAAACATATTTTACAGATAATAAATAATTAAGACTTACTAAAGTTTTTCTTTCACCCTTTTCTATGAAACCAACGAAGTACACATGGTCATCTCATGAGAAAGAATTATGCGCATGACATAATGAAAAATCTTCGAAGAACAAAAAATTGAAAAGTGTTGATGTAAGTGACTTTTTACATATTTATATTTTTACATTCTAATTCTATTGTATCTTTAAAATCTTATTATGGTTTAAATTTTTTTCAGAGATCAAAGACCCCAGTAAATAAGTGGTATGAATATAATAATATTATTATGAGAGAAGAAAATTTTGTCAATCTCCTTAATGATCAAGATAAATCCAAGTTTTCGATATGGATGGAGAATAACAAGTTACATCATGTAGCAGAAAATTTTAGGAATCCAGATTGCTGCGCCGTACGTAATTTTTTTTGAGATCAAAAATCAAAAACGTGGAAACCAAAATTTGTTATTTAAAGAGTAATATCAATGTACTCTTTATTGGGTTTTTTATTAAGTTCTCTTGAGTTATATTTGTATTGAATTATTTTAATATTCAGTTCTCAATAATAGTAAAGACATTTGTTATCAAAATAATTTGTTAATAATATTATATCACGTATAAAACACACAACTTTCATCACAATACAATTTATCTAAAATATATAAATTTTTTGTATTAAATTCACAAGATGGATTGTTTTTTTTTCAAAAAGATTGATAAAAATAAAAGGAATAAAATAATATTAAGAATATATGATTGATGCTCAAGTCATTAACTCCCGTGAGCATATGCACAATGTTATATATATTATTTACATATTTGACAAAATTTTAAAATTTAGTTTTCGTTATATTATATTAAAGCTAAGAACTTAATTGGAATATAAATCATTAATGGTTAAACCTATATGCCTTAAATATTACTCTCTCCATTTCTTTTTATTTGTCGTTTTAGATTTTTGCACACAAATTAAGAAAACATTTAATTTTACATATTCTCAAAATAAAAACATCATTACCTATACACCTAACCACATTTCAACCAATAGAAAAATAGAATAATATATAAAGTCATTAAATTTTGCATTGAAATTATAAAACGACACTTATTTTGAAACGAAAAATGTTCTCTACAACGATAAATAATTTGAAACGGAGGTAGTAAAATTTATTGATGAAAAAGACAAGTTCGTAAGTGACATTATTACATTTAGATTACATGTCATGCAATCTATTTTTATACTCCTTCTGTTTCTAAATAAGTGTCACTTTATCACTTTTTTCTTGTTACACAAAAAGTGTCACTTTAGAATTCCAATGCAATTTTGAGCTGAATATTAATTATAAATGCATTGATTTTATAAATAATTTTAGTTTTTAATAATCTTATTGGTTGAATATGTGTAATTAATAAGAATATAACGCATTCCAATAACTTTCTTAATATATGTGAAAAATGTCAAAATGATACTCTTTAAGAAATAGAGGGAGTATTTAGTTATCATGAAATATTACATTTTCTTACATTTATTACTTAGAATCAATTGTTAAGTTTAATGGTTAACAACTAAAAGAATGAAATCATTATTAAGAATATACTATTATTCTCAATCAAACTACGTGAATCACAACTCAATAAATATTTTACCTTTATTACAAAACTTTGGACCACATAGATCGTAAATATCTTTAATATTATACTTACCTTAATTAAAGCACAGCTCAATAAATAATTTCACTATAGGACACACGCAAGTATCTTTCAATATTTAATACTCATAACATTTATCTTGACAAAGAAGTTGGAATATATGTATCTCATCAAGTAAGAAAACAATAAAAGAAATGAAGCGATTATTGAAAATATATTATAAAAAGAACAAAAGGAATGAAATTATTATTGAATTAATTATAGAAATATATGATACTCACGTAAAAATATATGATACATGAACTTGACCTCTTCTATTATATATATATATATATATATATATATATATATATGATTCACAGCTTTGTAACTGACTACACATTTTAAAGTTGCTCAAGTTTTATAAAGTTTATTGCAATGTCAATCATGGTTGAAAACTTTCAATAAACTTTCAAGTTTATTACAAAGTTTATCCCTAAACAATGGTTCTCGATTGGGTTGGTTACTTTCATAAAAAGAGCTATTCACATTAATATTTACCTTTAATTTATATGTTAATTTAACTAAAATGTCAATATGGTAAACCTAGCTAAGTCATAAGCACCCACGTATCTGGCAGATGTAAAAGGAAAAAAAGAAAT
This sequence comes from Moricandia arvensis, assembly GCA_905132765.1. NCBI lineage: Eukaryota > Viridiplantae > Streptophyta > Magnoliopsida > Brassicales > Brassicaceae > Moricandia > Moricandia arvensis. The sequence continues at coordinate 34,160 of CAJHQP010000669.1, forward strand.
ATATGGCTATTCACTAAACTCAAGAAACATATGGTTCAGTATTTTATTTGTAGTTTAATTATTTTCAAATACTGTATGTATTGCTGCTTAAGAAAGCTTCGTGAAACAGATAGGTACAATATTTGTGTCCACCATTTCTTATTCAATTCTAATAAAATTACAATACTCAAAATCATTATATCATTTACATAGTACATAGTTGCACAAAAATATAGAATTCTAAGATCATTTATAAAATATTAAATAAATTTATTATACCCGCGTATAGGCGCGGGTGAATCACCTAGTTATATATAATTTACTAAATTTTATCTCATTTTAAAGATGAAATCTACTTTTAACTTGTTTTATGTGTTTTATATTTTTACAGAAAATCAAAAATACATTAGTGAAAAATGAAATTTGAAGATGTTTAATTTTTGGCTCAATGCATGACTGATTTTCCGTTACCATCCGTAAACGCATCATTTGCAGTTGATAAAGGTTGTTGACTTTTTGCGATAATTGTAGAGAACACTATAAATCGCTTCAAACAAACCCCATAAATTCAAAATGATTCCAGCTAGCGGTTGCGGGTGAGTGAATGAGGGTAAAACAATTTTAAAAAACTAGATGAATATAAAGTAAAATATTTAATTAAAATTTAAATTGAAATAATATAAATACTAAAATATGCATAATATATGTTAATTTACATATATTAGTTTTAAGAAATAATAATATAATTTTATAAATATAATTTTTATATTTATTAAAATAATATGATTTTAATATTTTTATAATTACATAAAATGTAAATATTGTTAATTTATTTTTAAACCAATGCTGCATTTGGTAGTTAAGCAGTCATAAGTATCCCGCAAACGTATTAGTATCTGACTGCAGTATTAGATGATAAAATTATAAAATTAATTTTATTTTTGATAGTAAATATGAAAATTGTATATAAATTAGTACTTAATTTTTAAAAATTAACCTGTTTTATAAATTATTGTAAGGTGAATGAAATTATTTGGTTTAGTAAAGAGATTACATTTTTATATACTAACAATATATTTTTGTTTAAAATAAAAATGATATCATTTTAATTCATAATTTTATTTTAGTTTTTACGAATTGATTTTGATATTTATAAAATAAAGAGGAAAGGTTTTTAAAAGATTCTATAAAAATATATAATTAGATTTAAATATAATCAAAATATATTCAAAATATATGCAAAAATATATTATTGTTTAGTTAAATTTTGAATTAGTTAATTGACAATTGATTTTACAAATATATGTGTGATATATTCAATGCTTGTAAAAGTCCTTTCAAATCAATTCCCGAGTACCTTTGTTTATCAAAACATGGATTTCTTTTTTTGGAAAAAAAGATGTGGTCTATTAATAAACATTAATTGAATTTTTTTCGTGAATCTTGTAGTATATTTGGAAGGCAAAAGATGAAAAAGTGTTTAATGGAAAAGATGTCTCTCCTATAGATATACTCCACCTAGCTTTGGTAGAAGCGGAATGTTAGTGAAACTAACCTTAGAGTTGACGAAGAGAAAGGTGATGTACCATCAATCCCGACTGCCAGTTCGATTCTCTCATTGGACGCCAAATCTCAACCTGCCAAATTGATGCCTCATGGATCAATCATGGTAAGATCAGTGAATTTGGGTGAAACTTTAGGGTCCAAATGGGAGTTAAACGGTTTGGATTTAAAAGATGTCGCCAGAGTATCTCGTCTCTAAATGTTGAGATGGAATGCCTTCTTTGGAGATGTCCTTTTTACATGAGTTTCTAGTGTCCACGACTCACTTGGAGACAAACGATTATGATTTGGTGAACATGATTCAAAACCCAATCGACTGGCTGGCTTTTGTCTCTGAGCTAATCTTATTCCACCTTCTACGAAACGATTTTTTGGACTTCAACATCTCTCATATTCCCAAGACCAGAAACTTGCGGGCAAATTATCTTGCCAAAGAGGCAAGAAGCAGTGATGCTCTCCTTTCCTATGTAGACTAGATCCGGTCGGATTGACTGTCTCTTCGAAACGATTCAAACTCGACCTCTACTTGATCTGATGTTGTGGATGTTGACAAAAAAATATTAGTGGTTGTACAAAATATGTTTTGATATATTTTTAAATTCAGATAAATTTCAAAAGTTAGTCCAGTGATTCTGTTTTAATAAAATAAATAAGTATATTTATACACAAAATATGTTATATAAGTAGATTATTTACGATTTTCTTATAATGTGTGCAGTTGGTGTGATACAAATCATAATGCAGTTTACTTCAGTTAAATATGTTCTATAAGTATAATTTTAATGAGTATAACAGAAAGTATATTTTAATGATAGTATAAAGTATAAATGTATCTGAAGTATAAATCAATATATTTTTTATATAGTCAGTCATAGTTTATTGTAGGTGGAAATATTAGTTTATTTTAGTTTATTTGATAAGAAGGGTACGAGAAAAGTATATTTAATTTAAAATACTACAAAAACAAGTTTGGTGAAAGTGATTGTTTATGGTTTAACAAAAGATAGATGAGTAATTTTCACTTATGCATATTGATGAGTTATAGGGTTAGCCAAAATACCCACATCCAAAAAACTGATTCAAATTTGACGCGGAAAATTATACCAAACCCGATAAAAAATAGCAAAATATTTGAACGGACTAAAAAATCTGGTATTTAAAAAATTAGATCTAAACTAGACCAGAACCAAAATTTTCGGATACCCGAAAATATCTAAATCAAATTATATAATTAAATATATTTATTATATTATTTAATAAATCACTTTTTATGTACTCTCACATTAATTTTTAGAGAGGTCAATGAGCTTTAATAATTACAATTATACAAAATTGTCATTACTAAAAAAAGTTCATAATAATTCTAATTGGCATTTTAATTATATATTTAAAAAAAGTCCAAATAAATAATAAACTGAAATATCTATAATAAATATAATATATATCATGAATTTTAATTTTATATTATTAATTTTTAAAGACATAAATAAAAATAACTACCTATAAAAATTAAAGTATATATATTTTTACTATATAAAATATAGTTTCGAAAATAATAATATATGTATTTGTCTTTGACAAAAAAAATCATATATAAAACTTAAACTAAAATAAATGTAACAAAAATTAATTGGTTTTTAACCTAATTAGAATATGTTGTTCATTTTAGATGAATATATACAACTTAATATATCTAAACAATAAGCAAGTGAATAGATCATGATTCTTTTTCTCAGACCCAGAACTTTTTTTGAGTCAGCGATATATTATTTCTTAAAATATTCTTATATTTATTTTTATACATGTTAATTACAAATGACTCAAAATTAATAAACAATTGTATATATTAACAAATGATTACGATTTAATTTGGTGATAAATATTTATATACATCCATAGTTTTCAGAAGGTAACTGATCATATTCACTTATGCAACCTCAAACTAACAAAACCTTTGTAATTAATTTCCATAATAAAATATATATCAAATTTCACATTATTTTACGAAAGTATATTATGAATGCAAGAAAATAAACCAAATTAACTGAAACTAATAAAGTTAATCGGATTTTAGCTTATAATCATGAAACATTTATGGTACAGTTGAGATGAATAAATACAATTCATATATCCAAAAAACAATTCAATCGATCAAATAGCTTATAAGCCAAATCAGATGCATGTTTTTAAAAAAAAATATTTGTTTGTCATACATATAAATTTTTTAAAAATGACTTATACTTAGAAGAAATGAAATAATATACTAGTCATGTATATTTTTTTGACCTTTTTTATGTTTGTGCATGAGCATGAGCGAATCACTTAGTATTAATTATTTTAGATCTAATACCAAAATATATCTAAAATACTAAAAATACTCAGAATTATCCAAATTACTTGGAAAAAAACTAAAATTAGATAGCCTTTTTAGCACAACTTTTATTAAAACTTAATCATTCAAGCTACAATTAAAAATATAGTTGAAAAATCTACAAACATAAGGCAGTAAATCATAAATGACAGCTAGATCTTTAAGATAATTGACAATGAACTTAGAGAAGAACTCGAGTGCGTCGGAGCAAGCTTCGCGACACAGCCATAATCTTGTGATTTAGTTGAATCGTGACATTGACATCCAATCCGCACTTTGGAATATCATCGATACAAAATTTATTGCATTTTCAGGTCCCAAACAGACCACCACACAAGATAGAAAAATGGTTATAAATATGGAGAAACTTGGGCTCGGCTACACACTACAAAAGAAAAAGTTATTTTCAACGGTCAAATCCATCAAAAATCCGTTGGAAAAGCTTTTCCAACATATTGCTAACAGAATTAGCAGTAAGCTCCATATGGTCGGATTTTTTTTTTGTGGTTAGATAACAGTCTAAAACTTTTGACCGTTTTCTAACAGTACCAAACCATCAAAAGATTCGATGAAAGATTTCATCATATTTCTAATATTTTCCGTCAGAAATTTTCAACGGAATAAACGGTCAAAAATAAATAAAAAAATTTTAAATGATTTAAATGTATATTACGTTTCAAAGGGTTATTCGCGTGATGAGAGTGGATTACCATATAGCTTTCCTCTCCTTTTTGAACGGTTAGCCAATAGATTTTTGTCTTTATGTTTTTATCTTTTGTTTTTCTAATTTTCAAAATATTTTGATCACTTTGGTTTATAATTTTTTTTTAAAATATGTTTGATATAAAATTAAGATTTTATAATTTTTATTAAGTCCAATTTTGAAAAATATGTCAATTAATATTGTAATGGTTGACTAATTTTAGATTAGTCAGTTTAATTAATATTGTAATTGTGAACTAATTTTGAAAATGCGATTTTATGATTTTTGTGAGATAACTCCATTTTGTGAGTTTGGTGGGAAAACTTGATTTTGCGGTTTTTGTGGAAAACGATATTTCACGATTTTGTGTGAAAACGATTTTGCAGTTTTGGATGGAAAACTCATTTTTGTTGTTTTGGCGGGAAAACTCGATTTTCTAGTTTTGACAAGAAAATTCAATTTTCAAGTTTTTATAAGAAAATTCGATTTTACGATTTACGGAAAAATAACTTTTGCGGCAACTCATTATATGTTCTTAGTGGGAAAATTCAATTTTCCAATTTTTGCGGGAAACTCGATTTTGCAGTTTTTGCGAGAAAACTTGTTTCGTGGTTTTGGATGGAAACTTAATTTTGTGGATTATGTGGGAAACACACAATTGTGTTGTTCTGATGGGAATTGCGATTTTATGGTTTTCATGAGTAAACTTATTTTACGGTTTTGGAGAGAAAAATCAATTTTATGGTTTGACACAAAAAGGTGATTTACGGTTTTGGAAGGAAAATATGATTTTGTGGTTTTGACAGGAAAACTCGATTTTATGGTTTTGATAAGTAAACTCGACTTTACGGTTTTAATAGAAAAACTCGATTTTACGGTTTTGGTAGAAAATGTGATTTTACAGTTTTATCATGAAATATGATTATACAGTTTGGCAAAAAAAACATGATTTTATAATTTTGGCGGGAAATATAATTTTACTGTTTTGGTGAAAAACATAATTTTTTGATAGAAAACTCGTTTTATTGTGTTGGCGGAAAACATGATTTCCAATTCAAAAATGTTATATAATAATTACAATAACAAATCTAATTAGTTTTTTTTTATTAAATTATTGCATCCAAACTTTACAAGCTTTTTGCTTCTCAAATATTTTAATATTATATATTTTGCATCTAGATGATATAATAGTGTCCAATGGAATAACATCTGAATATTTGCATCAAGATAAATCGTTTGGATACAAAAACGATCAGGGCAAGGCCTCCAATAAATGTTGGTACCTGTGTACGAGTATGTAGACAATATGAAGTTTGTGTAAGTATATTCAAGGCTTTTATTATATGATTGCTTGAGACATTTGTATTTCTGGATTTCTACTCTTATAATACATCTAGGTTTTGCTCTCAGTTTTAAAACATTATTTTTCTCTTTTTGTCTTATGTACATTTCTAAAGAAAATTTGGTATAGAGCTCGATGTTTATGAGGATAATAAAACACAAAATCTAGCTACTGCACCATGTTTCTCAAAACAGATTCTGCGCAGTGCTCCGATCGTGGTAAATGCAACGGTACAATAATCAGGTTTAGACCAAGATCTGAGGCCAATTTGTAAATGGAACGGTACAATAATCAAACTTACACCAAGATTATAATGAAAGTGTAGGATGAAAGTTTAGAAGGTGCTTATTATAGATACCTTTTGATGCATCAAAACTAAATCCACCCATTTGCATCATCCGTTGTGTATCATCAGTTGTTGCATATGAATCAGAAAATTTGCAATGCCTAAAGAGTCTTCACCACGACATGGAGTAAGCTGATCAAAATCAGAGGGGGAAATGGTGTGAACTCGTAAATCCGAGAAAACTTAACTATATTCAAGCAAAGAATGAAACTGAATTAGCCTCTTAACCCAGAACAAGTTTAATAAGTACCTAAGACATGGAAGAACAAGAGATGGGCTTGTGAGTTTTAAGCTTTGGTCCTTAGCCACATATAGCAACCAAAACTTACTTTCTGAGTATACCTTTATGTCAACAGCACACAAACTGTACTACTGAGTAAAACGGTTTTGATTCTTCTGCAAATAGTAAAGCTCTGTTTTCTAACATTACGCAACCATTTACCTCAGCTTAAGTGACAATTCACAATGTAACATCGAATTGTTTCAGGCATCAAACATGCAATGGCACAAATAATAATATTTTGGCAACTTTACAAACTGCAGATTTCAACTCATGTCACATGGTTGAACACATTGGTAAGATGCAAATCATTCCAAACGGTAAAACATAGCTAAACACACATTATTTCTTCGATTTTAAATCATTTTTATCTGAAATTTTGTTTATATGTTTTGCAAATGCATGTCAATATATAGAAATAAATGTTATGATGTCTCACCAATCATTAAATTGAAATTTATCATTTTCCTATCCAACCTTCAACCTCCAACCATATCCAACCTCCAACCTCCAACCATATCCAACCTCCAACTATATTGAATTGATCACACCATTCAATAGGTTATTCAATAGATTTACCAACCATTAAATGAAATTTTGTAATTTTTCTATCCAACCTCCAATCATATTCAGTACACAAGATAACCTCCAACCATAATTTTTGTTTATTCATACGGATTCTTTTGTCCACACCAATTTTATGTATGTATAATAGACTTTACCAAATGAAAAAAATCACATTTTCCTAAATCACAATTTAGTCATCCCACTCATTTGTTTCTTTATCTTGTTTACAAAAAAAAACATAGATACACATCATTTCAACCAACAAGAAGATGAATTGTTATGTCATATCTATTTTGAAATTTCCCAAAATTTTCTAGCAACAATCAAACTCCGAAGAAACTATGCAAAAAAATAGAAAAAAGTTACAATGAAAAAAAAACCTAGAGAGTTGGGAAATTAAAAGTCATAGATCTTTAGAAGGTAGGATGAATATTATTTTATATGTTGTTAGTAACTTGAAGAGCTGTGAGATTCCAAGTGCAAAATATGCATCCAAATGAGGCATCAGATCAAGATATTGTAAGTATAAATTATATTAGTGATTTTTATATTTTTTTATTAGTGTTTATTTATCTAATTAATTTCTTTAATTCCAAAAAAATTGCAAAAGGAGAAGGCAAAGAAATTATTGATTCAAGACCCAAAACTAAAAAAGGTTTAAAGTTTGATCATGTGTGGCTTTTAATGAAAGATATTTCAAAATTTTCAGATAATGTCAATATCGGTCTTCCGGATATTGAGGATGATACAATCGGTTCTCCATCATCAGAATCTCTTGGATTTTCTTCATTTTCAATCAATTTAAATAGTGATGATGGTGATTCAAATTCGTCACAACGTCTTATTGGATCGAAGAAAGCAAAACTCAAAAGAAAATTGGGTAAATGTAATACTTCATCTATGGATAATTTAGTTTCGTCAAATGAACAAAATCCTAATTTTCTTGAAAGAAAGTGCATCATCTAAGGAAAAAAAGTTATGAGGTGGTTCAGTTATGCATACAAAATCAAGTAAAAAATTAGCTCTAAAAGAAATGGAGGAAGAAAATAAAATCTTGTTGACAAATTTAAATTTCATCGATGATATTAATACTCGTCAATTTATCCGATATGAACAAGCAAGAATCATATAAAAAAGAACTCAGCAACAACAATCTGAAGAGTCTGCTTCAAATTTATATCGACAATATTTTAGTGATCTTGGTGGTTCTAGACCAAATTTATCTGAATAATAGTATTGTAATATATATTTTAATGTGCAATATTTCTGCTTATGTAACTTTTATTTTGATGTAAAATATTATGATTGTGTTATTATTTTAAATCTGTGTAAAAATTTTGAAATGTATTATTATTGTAGTGTGAGATATATGTTTATATTATATTTTTATTAATAATATTATATTTTCGTATATAATATTATGAATATATTATTATTATTTGAATATAATTTTATAAGACCATAATTATAATATTTAAGTGCAAATATAATTATAATACTAAAATGCAGTATAAGAAATAGGGATTTTTGCCAAAACTGACCTAAAACTTGATTTGAATTGCAAAAGTAAACCCAAACTTGAATCAAATGCAAAAGTAACCTAAAAGGCTATTGAAATTACAACCAGCCCCTTGTGAACAAACAAAAAAATTGATTTTTGTTTCCGTTTCTAACCTCCACAAGTCTTCTGTGTAGACGACTTAATTATAAGTCGTCTGGACGACTTACTTGTAAGTCGTCTATTATAGTATTTCTTAAAAATAATTTAAAAATTTTGTAAAAAATATTTTGATAAGTGAAAAATTGAAATCATATAATTAACATATGTTTAAAGAGATATAAATTAAGATATAACAAAAGTTAATTGTTTTCAACATAGATGAGTGAAAGTAGTGAGTCATGATATTCTTTGATTTAGGTTTTCCCAACATATGTTCTAGTATTGTATGTGTTCTTAGGGTTAGATTTTGGAAAGCATAAATATTTTTTTGAAAAACTTAAAATTGACATAGGTGTGTTTATTTCTGTGTATAGTTAACACTATTTAAGTATAATTTGATTTTATAACGTGGTTAGTTAGTTAATTTAGTTTAGGGTTTAGGGTTTAGGGTCTCGGCCGACTTACTAGTAAGTCGTCTGGTGAATATTTATGGTAGACGACTTACTAGTAAGTCGTCTGATGCACGTTCAAACCGGACCGAACCTTTAGTTTTATCATTTTACCAATGTGCTTTTAAATATAACCATATTTTTTACCGGGCATATATAAGATTTTTTTTTTTGGTTTACTGTTTCGCGAAATTTAGAAACTGTAACGTCATTTCTCTCAAAGAGGCGATTTCGAAGGCGATTTCCGACGATTCTCTGTAATCCATCATTCTCACAACCGTTTTCTCACCGCCGTTATCATTGTCATTCTCACCACCTTTCTCACCGCCGCTTCCTCTATTTCAAACCCTAGCGCCGTTTGTCTGTAAACCCTAGCGGCGTTTGTCTGTAAACCCTAGCGGCGTTTGTCTGTAAACCCTAGCGCCGTTTGTCTGTAAACTCTAGCGGCGTTTGTCTGTAAACCCTAGCGGCGTTTCTGTCAGAGGCATGTCTGTAAACCCTAGCGAGGTAAGTTAAAACGTTGTCTCTTAAGTCCACCGTTCTCACCACCGTTCTCACCGCATTCCTTTTTGGCTGTCTATTTTGGCAGATTTATAACCGCTGTGTCGAAGGCGACTATGGCTTCTCCGAACTTTCAGGTATGCTCTAAAAATATCTACTGGAAGTCTTGGAAGAATTATAATTAAGTCATCTGGAAAGTCTTCCAGACGACTTAATTACATGTCTTCCAGCTGAAGACTTATAATTAAGTCGTCTAGAAAGTCTTCCAGACGACTTAATTACAAGTCTTCAGTTGGAAGATTTTCCAGACGACTTAATTGTAAGTCGTTTGGAAAGTCTTCCAGACTTATAATTAAAATGTTATACTGGATGGTTGTGTGTTTGAGATGGTTGTCTTTCATTGTTTTGCAGACAAAAAAATGGATATTCCAAACTCCCCCGAAGGTTACATACATTAGGGGAAGAGCCCCCCGCAATGAAAGCTATTTCGTATCATACGGATTGTTCGAAATTGCATGCTGCTTTAAAGAAAGCTCTTCATGGTGACGAATATGAAGAGTTAAAGGAGCCAAAGTTGGGAGTTTTCATCAAGTTTAAAGAGCTCGGATTTGCTTGGGCTTCAAGGCTGGTGCACTACATGCTCAGGTTCCAGCTGGACATAAAGAAGAAGTACGAGCTGTGGAGTCTAGTTGGTCCAGAACCTGTGAGGTTTTCACTGTTAGAGTTTGAAAACCTCACTGGTCTAAACTGCGAGTACATAGAGGACCTTGAGAGACCGAAGTGTTCTGTTACAAAGGAGATGGCTTCTTTCTGGGGCATGTTGGGAGTTCATGTCGAAGCTGGGTCATCTACTGAGCAGATAATAGCAGCATTTGAGAGATGCGAAGGGTGGTCTCGGGAAGATCACAAGCGGCTCGGGTACCTTGCTATCTTCACTGGATACATTGAAGGGAGAAAGTATTCAACCGCCACAAGGGTTAGTCTGGCAAGGCTAGTGATGGATTTAGAACGTTTTGAGAACTATCCATGGGGGAGAGTCGCGTTCAAGGTACTGATGGACTCTTTGAAGGGCAAAGATATTTCGGGCTGTTACACTGTTGATAGGTTTATACAAGTTCTCCAGGTCTGGGTGTACACAGCTCTACCGGAATTGGCTGCTAATTATGGTAATCCCATACCAAACAAACCGTCTCCACCGATACTGGCTTACATGGGTGGCAAAGGATGCAGATGCTTTAAAGATGCTATCTGCAGATATGTATTTATTTCTATCCTTTACTCCCAAAATTAAGTCGTCTGGAAAGTCGTCTAGAAAGTCGTCTGGAAAGTCGTCTGGAAAGTCGTCTGGAAAGTCTTCCAGTAGGAAGATTTTCTAAACGACTTTCCAGAAGACTTTCCAGAAGACTTTCCAGACGACTTATTTATAAGTTAATCCATCAAATATCTAAGTTCATATCTTATATTTACTGCAGACTACGGTGGTGAACTTTGTTGAGAAGAACTATGGTGAAATGTTTCCAAAATGGAGTCTGATGCTGAGGACCTTCCCGCGGAGAACATAATTAAAGTTATGTTTAATAAGAGACCGTGGAAGTGGACCATGGATTGCTGGGAAGTCACCCGTACTTGGGTCAATACAAAGCCGGTGGTTGTGAGTCCATCGAAGAAAGCCATAGTTTTGGTAGAAGAATAGAGTCCAAGACCTCTGAAGAAAGCTCGTAAAGAGGCTAAAAAAGAGGCACCTGCAGTGGCTAAAAAAGGGGCACCTTCAGAGGAGAGTGCAGAAAAGTTTACAGAGGCTGGTGAAGAGGTTCGCACAGAGGCTCGTCCAGAAGTTACTACGACTGTGCTTGGGATGACCAAAGAGGACCTTGAAAGAAATTTCAAGGACATATTTGATGCCATGAGGGAAGGGTTTGGGATGTGCCTTATGGAGATCAAGCATTTGTCGTAAAGGGTGGAAGCAGTGGAGAAGAAGGTTGGTATCACCAAACAAGGGAAAGGGACATCCTCTCAACCCACTACCTCTCAACCTAAAGGCACATCCTCTCAACCTAAAGGCACATCCTCTCAACCCACTGCCTCTCCCAGGGTTAGTGAAAGTGTTAATGGGGAGAAGGATAAAACACCTCTTGATGAGAGTGTTAAAGGGGAGAAGGATAAAACACCTCTGGATGAGAGTGTTAAAGGGGAGAAGGATAAAACACTTCTTGATGAGAGTTTCAACGATGTGTCCGCATCTGATAACCTTGTTCTATTGACCAAAAAAACAAGTTTTACTCCAGCAGAAAAATAGCAGCAGGTTGCTAGATATGAGGACAAGAGGGAAACTGCTTTGGCAATTGTCTGTCAAAAGACTGAGCGAAACAGGAAAGTTGCTGCCTCACAGAGATCTCCTTATACTGCAAACACGAAAAAGCCTTCTAGAGGCTACAATCCCTTTGCACCACTTGACAGGAAGAAGTTGAAGGAGCTCGTCGAATGGTTGCAAACTGATCCGTAAGTGATTGCTTTTCGCATAATAGATTCTCCCTATAAAAACTAATTGCTTTTCGTGTTTGCAGTCATTATAAAACACCTCTAGACAAGAAACCTCGTACAAGTCCGACTTGGTGGTATCACGTCCTTCGGACCCCCTAGCTTGGCTGGAGGATTGTGTAAGTCGTCTGACAAAACTGATTAGTAGATTACTTAGTAAGTCGTCTGGTAAGTCTTCTACATAGACGGCTTACCAGACGACTTACCAGACGACTTACCATAAGTCGTCTGTTAAGTCGTCTGATATCTTATGACTTGTATTATTTTATATGCAGCATATGGATGCTTGGATCAATGTTTTGAGGAAGAGGCACCAGGAGACGTCACACCTTTTCAGGAGCGAGAGAATATGCTTCCTTGATCATTTCTTTTCTCAACAATGGAGATTCAACTACCAGGATTTTAAGGATGCGCAGCCCGATGGCTATGGTTGAGGAAGAAGACTTCCTGGTGGGGCGAGGGCTTATTATTCAGGCGAGTTACCATCATTTTGCAAGACGGACAAGGTTTGGGGGACAGATGTTGATGATATCTGTTTGCCAGTGAACCAGAGCGACACTCATTGGATTGTGCTGTGGATATCGATCCCTAAGAGACACATAGTCGTCTGGGATAGCATCCGTTCACATATCTCCTCTCAAGAACTGGATCTGATAATGGAGCTTTTTCTCCAGATGCTCCCTTATCTGTTGTTTGAGTGCGCATCCGTTTCTCAACGTGACCAGTTATCACTGGAGCCATTCACGTATGAGAGACCAACAGATATCCCTCATGCCAAATCTGGTGATTGTGGCGTGTACACTCTGAGGTACATTGAATGTCATGCTCTTGGGATGCCATTTAACCAAAAAGACTTTGCTAAGTCCAACGCGAAGACTATGAGGGATAAGATGGCGATCGATATATTTAAAGAGCTTCTTGAGCAGCATGAGAAAGAAAACGATGACATTGTAAAAAACCTTGGAACATATGATGTATGATAGATTAGGATTTGTGTGTACTTGAACTTGTAATTTATGATAGATTAGGATTTGTGTGTATTTGAACTTGTAATTTATGATATATTAGGATTTGTGTGTACTTGAACTTTTAATGTAATTAGACGACTTAGCATTATATTGGATGACGTAACAGAATACTGGACTACCTAACTGAATACATAGACTAAACACAAATTCTTAATACATGACAATTAGACGACTTAACATTATATTGGACGACCTAACAGAATATTGGACGACCTAACTCTGGACGACTTACTTTAAGGTCTTGTGGAAGAATAAACACTACACGACTAACTTCAAGGTCTTCTGGAGGACTAACCTTCTGGACGACTTACTTGAAGGTCTTCTGGAGACTAACCTTCTGGACGACTTACTTGAAGGTCTTCTGGAGGAATAAACTCTAGACGACTTACTTGAAGGTCTTCTGGACGACCTTCAAGTTAGTCGTCTAAAGGTTCCTTACATTGTGGTTTCGTATGACCAGTTTCATTGCAATTTGAGCATCTATAAACCCTGTGTTTTTTACTGGGTTTGCGTCCTCTCATCCTGGATAGCTCTAACCAGGATTGCCATCTTGATTTCTTCTGTCTTCCCGGACCACGTTTTACCTCTGGAGGCAAGCATGTGCGTTCCTCAACTTATTGTCCAACACAAGGATATATATTTTCTGAGTATCCTGCAAACAAATAATCCTTTGAATACACTGGACTTACAAGTGTGGAGATATGCAAACCAGCATGTATTCCAGCAGCTATAGCATGAGAGCAAGGTATTTTCTCCACTGCATAAACACCACAATCACACTTTCCATGTTTCAAATCAACCACACAGTCTATTTTACCACCTTTCATAAAGAATCGCCATCCATCAATTGGTTGAACCCTCATCGTATTCGCTATCTCCGATCGAACAACAAGCAAGTATTCAACACCGCGACTATGGTGACTTGGGAGACTCAAAGCATCATCTCTCCTTTTCCAAAACCACTTTCCTAGCTTCTCTCTTATGTACTCCAATAGAAACTGAATAGGAAATCCTCTAGCTCGCTTCAGTGCGGAATTAATAGATTCTGCGATGTTGCTTGTTTTTATGTTGTATATGTCCCCCTGAGAATAAACCCTTGACCATAGGGTGACATCAGCATCCTCCAAATACGTTGCAAGGTTCGGGTTTGCACTCCGTATCTCAGCCATGTTCCGGTTAAAATCTGAAACCGTATGGGCATAAGCAACACCTTTCACCAAGTACAAGAGATGTTTCCCTTTATACTTTTTGACAATGTTATCTTGAAGGTGATAATAACATATTCCTCGGGTTGCCCAGGGAAACACCTTGTCACACACACTTTTAATGGCTGCATGCCGGTCGGAGACTATCACGAGACGCTGCTCATCAGATAAACAACTAGCCAATTTTGTGAAAAACCATTCCCAAGAAGGGTCATCTTCAGCATCTACGATCCCAAAAGCCAATGGAAATATCTGAAAATTCCCATCTTGTGCGGTTGCAACTAACATAGTACCTTCATACTTCCCATGTAGGTGAGTCCCATCCACGACAATGACCCTTCTCTGATACCTAAAACCTCTGATAGAAGCTCCAAAAGAGAGAAATAGATACTTAAATCTTTTTTTAGAATCAAGTTCTATAGTTGTGATAGAACCGGGATTTGCTAAGGAGATTTGCTCGAGATATGATGGTAGACGCGAATTCCCATCTTCTGCTGATCCTCTCACCAATATTTGTGCATATACCAGTGCTCTGTATGAAGTGGTGTAATCAAGCGCCATGCCAAACATGTTCTTCATTGCATCAGTGATATGTTGTGGATTCAACCCATCAATGATTCCAACATGATCAATGAAAAGCCTAGCAACATACTTCGGAGTACAGTGTCTCCGCTGAGCGATTCGGTCTCCCACTGAGCATGTATGTGTTTCCACATACTTTGTTACCTAAAACGTGTTTGTTCCATGTTTCACACTCGCTCTAATCTTCCATCCACAACCACTAACCCGACAAGTTGCCACAAAGAGAGTTTTCGTTGACTTATATATTCTGAAGGAGAACTTACGCTTAACTGCTGTCAACCGCAGCTCTGAAAGCAGTGCATCCTTGCTAACAAAACTCTGGTTGACGTAGATACTGTTACCATTCGATCTTTCTTCTTCAATAGCATAAGTCTTTTTGAATTCTTCAAAACACATATCATCATCTTCTTCCAAATCCTCATCTTTAACCTTTCCATAAACACTGTAATCCTCACCATTCTCGTCCGCTTCAGCAACAATAGAGATATCAACATCCTTCTCCCCATCATCCTCCTCCCTATCATCCTCTTCCCCATTATAATTCTCATCTTCAACCAAATCATTATCATTTTCAAAAAACTCATCAGCTTCATCATCTTCATCCTCTTCTTCCCTTTCCTCTGAAATTGTTTCCATCTTGCTATGGCTTGATACACAAAGCCGTACTCCATGCGTTTTGGTTATCTCGAGCAAGTTTCGAACTTGTCTATCACTTGTAACATGAATAGGAGGAGTGTCTGGAGCCTGCATCATTTCAGCTGGTAACAAGTAGTTATCTCCACAGATTCTGTGCTCATGTCCAGGCTATAATCTTCTTGAACCATTGCAACAAGTTCAGCATGTGTCGAACCTTCACTCAACAAAAATAGTCTCGCTCCTTTAAAATTATCAACCACAAAATCCCAATTAGAATCTTCCAAAAACCATTCTCTATACACTGCATGTAACTGACGCAACATCTGCAAAAATTCAAAATAAAACACATTAGTAAACATAGAGAAAATGAAAGTTTACTAAACATTGACGCAGACGACTGACGGTTAAGTCCTCCGGAAGACATAGACGACATATAGGTAAGTCGTCTAAACAAGTCATTTTTGCAATTGACTTTAAAATGAGACGACTTACTTATAAGTCGTCTGGATTTGTTTGTTAAGAAAAAAATTCTAGACGACTTACAAGTAAGTCGTCCAAGATAAACAGGTTAGTTTTGCATTTGACCGAATTGTGTCAGATATTTGACTTTTCCTGGACGACTTACCAGTAAGTCGTCTCTGGGAAATCAAAAATTTCAATATTTTATTAAAGCTAGACGACTTACATGTAAGTCTTCTGAGGTTATTTTGCAATTCGAAAATAAAACTTAAATATTTAAATTTTCCCAGACAACTTAATTTAAAGTCGTCTAGGTAGAGGACTTACTTGAAAGTCATCCGAGAGAAGCAAGGTTTGACCAGAATCTCGAAAAAAAATCTGGACGACTTCGCTTATCCTGGACGACTTTCAGGAAGGTCCTCTACCTAGACGACTTCCAAGTAAGTCGTCTGGAAAAAGTTAAATATTTAAATTTTATTTTCCAATTGCAAAAGTAACCTGAGACGACTTACAGGTAAGTCGTCTAGCTTTAATAAAATATTTGAATTTTTGATTTCTCGGAGACGACTTACTAGTAAGTCGTCTAGGAAAAATCAAAGATCTGACACAATTCGGTCAAATGCAAAACTAACATGTTTATCCTAGACGACTTACAAATAAGTCGTCTAGAATTTTTTTTCTTAACAAACAAATTTGTACGATTTATAAGTAAGTCGTCCGTTTGCTTAGAAGACTTACCCGTAAGTCTTCTTCAGCCAGACGACTTACGGGTAAGTCTTCGACGCGAACAAATCTGAAAAAAAAATCAATTTCATACCTTTAACTAGTGAGATGACTTCCTAAGCACACATAGTCCTCTCCAATCACCCAGAACCTCAAACGAAAGTAACCCACGAAGATTAGTATGCTTGAATGCCTCTACCAAGCATAAAAATTTTAGAATCAAAAGCTTGAATTTTTTGGATGAATATGGAGACAAAGTTAAAGAGATGTTGTTTTTTGTTCATAACAATTAGTGCCAATCAATTTTAGGTAGTGTCAATCAATTTTAGGTGCATTAAGAGCTTCAAATTGGTTGTTCATGGTGGTTGTGGTATTGATGGCAATGGCAATCTTGTAAATATTTGAAGATGATGAGGTTGAGAGAGTAAAAATACCATTTTCAGAAAAAGAAACAAGAAAAAAATCAGTGGCATTTTCGTAAATAATGTGAACATATGGGGTGAATTGGACAAAAGAAATGACAAAAAAAGTGAGATGTTAGTTTTGTGTTTGACTTTGAGTTTTGAGTCAAATTTGCAAAAAGCCCTAAGAAATAATAGGTAAACAATCACAAAATATATATAAATAGAATGACTAAAGTGAAAAGTAAATGGTGTTTTAAATGGATGCAAAATTTGAGGGGATAAATGGCTATTGAAATGCAAAACCTTTTAGAAAATGAAGGGAAATGCAAAACCTTTTAGGAAATGCAAAATTTGAAGGGATAAACCTATTGAAATGCTCTTAAACAACTCTAGTTAAATAATAAAGGTGGCAAGGTTTTATATTCAATGCTTTCCATGGCTCTATAAATACCCACATAGGTTCACCACAAGCATCCACACTTTAAAATCAACAAAATACAAAATGGTCCCAAAGAGCTCAAGCACCAGTAGCCTCATCATCATCATCTTCCTCATCTTCAGCCTCGCTGAAGCTGACATCGTCCTCTCGCCTTCACAGACCAACGGCTTTGGTACATGTCCTAGAAACCCATTGCAACTTGGTGTATGCGCCAATGTCCTTGGCCTATCCAATGTTGTTGCTGGCGACACCAGAGCACAGCCGTGTTGCAGTGCTATAAGTGGCCTTGCGAACCTCCAAGTATCCGACTGCCTCTGCTATCTCTTCAGGCCACTTCCTTTGGTTTTCGCTCTCGATAAGGCCGTTAGAGAAATATTTTTCGCTTGTAATAGGGTTTTTCCTATCGGCTTCCAGTGTCCACCACCACTTGTATCTAGCCGTTAATCTCACCTGATTAAAAAATAAGAACCCTATGCAGTAATTACTGGCAAAGCAAGTATGGTTGCTTATTCATGTTATGTGTACGAAGAATAATACGTGAAGAAAACTGGTATGTGTACAAATAATAATATAAAATAAAGTGTATTACTTTTGTCTTGTTCCCCATATCGCATGTTAAAAAGAGCAAATTGCGGATAGTATGTGATAATATCGTTTTCCCAGAAATTTAGTTAGAACCTAAAGATATATAAAAGCTATATATTAACTCAGTTGAAAATCTATGTTATTCAACATAGTATAAGAATCTGTATAAATCCGAACTAAAATTGATCCAGTTTATAAAAATTATCCAATCAATTTTAATTGATATCTTTGTATTTTAACTGATCATATTCACTTATGCAACCTAGAAGAGACAATATCTTTGTATTTGCTTTCCATAATAACATATATCAAACTATACATAATTTTAAGAAATTATATTATGCAAATTTGCGGGAAAACTTGTTTTTTCAGTTTTGCGGGAGATTTTGCAATTTTGGCGAAAAAAACTTATTTTGAGGTTTTGGATGGAAAACTTATTTTTTTTTTGGTTTTTGTGGAAACACACAATTGTGATGATTAAACGGGAATTGTGATTTTATGGTTTTGGTAAGTAAACTTGATTTTACAGTTTTGGACAGAAAACTCAATTTGTATGGTTTGGCGAGAAAACATGATTTACGGTTTTGGCAGGAAAATACGATTTTGTGGTTTGGTAGAAAAACTCAATTTTATGGTTTTGGTAAGTAGACTCAATTTTGCGATTTTAGCGGAAAACTCGATTTTACGGTTTTGAAAAAATGTGATTTTACGGTTTTATCATGAAATGTTATTTTACTGGTTTTGCAGAAAACATGATTTTATAGTTTTAGCGGAAAATGTAATTTTATGGTTTTAGTAGAAAACATAATTTAACGGTTTTGGCGGAAAAGTCTTTTGACGGTTTTGACGAAAAAACACGATTTTTAATTCAAAATTGTTATATAATAATTACAATAACAAATCTAATTAACTTTTTATTTGTATTAAAGTGTTGCGTCCAAACTTTACATTCTTTTGCATCTCAAATATTTTGTATCTAGATACAACATCTAGATATTGATGCAATAGTGTCCAAATAAACAACATTTCAATATTTGCATCAAGATAAAGCGTTTGGATACAAAAACAAATAGGGAATGTGACTTTGACAAGAGTCAATATTCAGGGATTTGAAGGGCTTAGGCATCCTATAATATGAAGTTTTTTTTTTTGTTAAGTCTATAATATGAAGTTTGTGCAAAGTGTATTCAAAGCTTTTAGTATATGATTGCTTGAGACATTTATATTTCTGGATTTCTACTCGTATATTACATCAAAACAGATTCTGCACAGTGCTCCAGTCGTGGTAAATGCAGTACAATAATAAGGTTTAGACCAAGATCTGAGGCCAATTGTTAATGCAACGGTACAACAATCACGTTTACACCAAGATTAGAATGAAAGTGTAGAATGATGAATCAAGAAAGTCTAGAAGGTGCTTATTATAGATACCGTTTGATGCATCATTCGTTGTGTATCATCAGTTGTTGCAAATGAATCAGAAAATTTGCAATGGCTAAAGAGTCTTCACCACGACATTGAGTAAGCTGATCAAAATCAGAGAGGGGAAATGGTGTGAATTCGTAAATCCGAGAAACTTAACCATATTCAAGCAAAGAATGAAACTGAATTAGCCTCTTAATCCAGAACATGTTTAAAAAGTACCCAAGACATGGAAGAACAACAGCTCATGTAACAAGAGAAGGGCTTCTGAGTTTTAAGCTTTGGTACTTGGCTACATGTAGCAACCAAAACTTAATTTCTGAGTATACCCTTATTGCAAATAGTAAAGCTCAGTTTTCTAATAACGCAAACATTTATCTCGGCAACTTTTCAAACTGCAGATTTCAACTCATGTCACATAGTAGAACACATTGGTAAGATGCAAATCATTCCAACCGGTAAAACATAGCTAAACACATTATTTCTTTTACTTTTTTTTCCTAAACATTCATGTAAAATGGCGTTAAATACAAAACATCTGCGCCATTTGACCAGTAACACTAGAGTTTTCAGTACCAAGAGAATCACAGATTCCCTGAATACTGTAAAATACTAAAGTACAATATCAACCTAACCATGTCGATACATATCAACCAACTAAAGAACAAAGAACACAAAGGAAGATGGAAAAATAGCATTACAGGAAGTTAAAAGTGAAAATGGTCTTTTCTTCCTTATCAAAGTTCTTCTACACACACCCAACGAGTCATAAGTAGGTTCCCTAGATACACCTGCAAGAGAATTGTCACACATAAGTCACTTCAATGCTGATATATAAACAAATCATAATCTGTGAATCAAAGCTTTCACTTACACTAGTAGTTCCTAGTTAATTAAGTCAGAACCAGAAGATATCATGACGGCTTGTACATATGGCGCCTTAGCATCTCATTTATCCCCACAGCTGAAATGCTTTCACACCCAAGAAGTTGACGGAGCTTCTCATCACACTGGATAGCCATTGGATTTGCAGGATCCTGTGAACATATTGTTGAAAAGCAGAACAAAGGGTGCTTAGTTTTCTTGTTTATAGCCATTTAAAAAGCTCTAAAACATAGAGAAATGTGAAATCAAATCCCACAAAATAAGCTTTGTTACCATCAACAAAGGAGCAACTAGAGTTTTTCAACACTGACCTCTAGGTTGTTGAGTTTTATGTATTCCCAAACTCGACGGATGATCTCTTCGTCAGTCATCTCTGTCTCACCAGTGCCAAAGAACTTTGCAAGTGGCTCGGATAATGTAACAGTTGAAGTTGAACTAACAGGCTCTGTGGTATCAGTCTCAGTTTTACTCTCCACCTCAGCTTTTGCCTTTTTTGCTTGACCAGAGTCCTCTGTCAGAAAGAGATTTTCAAATAGTCAGTAACATTGAACTAACCAAGAACATGTGGAGTTTGAGCAAAACAAGGCTTGTAACGAAACCATTACTAGATGGATCAAGGGGGAGAATATGCTTAGCAAGCAACTTATTCATCTTGAACATGTCAGTGCAATCAGTCTCGAAAACCACACGCAACGCATCATCACATATGATCTTCCTCTTGTTACTCGGGTCTTGGAGGTTGTTCTTCCTTATGTAAGCCCACAATTGCCTCACAATCTGAAAATCCAAAACCCAAAACAGAGCAACATTCTTATAACAACCCCCAGTTACTTATACACATTCGTGAATACAAGACAAAGATAATAACCTCAGTTCTCGGAAGAGCAGGTTCACCAACAACAACTTCAAGTTCTGGAGAAACCCTACACACTTTGTTTAATCCTCCAGGACCACCCTTTCTTTTAGTTCCAGCTGGAGCACTGCAACGGACAAAATCACACAAACCCAACTCATAAAACTTGCACTAATTACATAAAGTTTGATACTTTGGGCAAAAATTACAAAACTTTGTAAGAAAAACCAATTTTTAGGTACCACACTCACTGAATGATAACTCTAGATTGGGTAAGTAGACCTAAAAACCCAGCAAATGAAGAAACTTGACCTAAAGATTTAGACTTTCCTAAACCGGAAACCCCCGAAACTAGTATATGATGCAAACCCTAAAAGACCCCCAAGAACTAACCTTTCTTTTGGGGGTTGATTAACAGAGAGGGAAGGGCTAACGCCTTGTGAAACAAGAACAGAGGATCCTTCCCGCGGAGACTGTAGCTGGTACTGCTGCTGCTGCGGCGGCGGCGGCATGTAAGGCGGATACGGCTGCCGGAAATTGAGGTCATAAGAGTGGTAAGGAGGAGGATGAGGCTGGAGAGCGAAATGAGGAGGGTATTGCTGAGAATGCGAAGCAGAGAACTGAGACGGAGGGTGAAGTGCGAAATGCCCTTTCCCCGGAACATTGACGCCGAAATGCAGCTGCTGCGACGGTGGAGGAGGAGGTTGCACGGTTGAAGCGGAGGCAGAGGCGGAGGAGGAGGAGGAGGAGGAGGAGGGTGGTGGGTGAGCACGGAGGAGGAGATTGATTTGGTCTCTAATGAAACTCGTCTTCTCCGTGAGGTCTAACCCTAGCTTAGCTTCAAGCTGCTGAACAACACTGGTTAACGAAGTGAGAGAGTTAGGGTCGGATTGTCGGAGCAGAGTCTCGACTCCTTTAGCTAGATCCTGGTCCGACACCATTGTCAAAGCTTTAACCAAAAACAAATCTCTCTCTTTACCCTTGTCTCTTTCTCTCTCTACTTCCCTGTCTCTGTTTTATCTCTCTGTCTCTCTCTTTATAAGTCTGTGAATGACGAATGTGCCCTTCTTGGTTGGTTTTGATTTATCTGTTTAGTTTAAATGTCTGTATTACCCTTGTGAGTCATTGTGTGTAAAGCTTATAGGTAGAGGGTACTGTCGTCGTTTTGGCAAGCTCGTTGCTTTTACTTCCTGGCCAGCTGGCTGTAACTTGAAACCCATCCCTTCACTCGATGTTAAATGTCGTTTACGTCCCCTGAGATTTTGACGCGTTTACTGTTGTTGGTTTCGAGAAGCTTGAGGATATAAATGGAATTTGTGAGCATTGGATCGTGAATCTTTTAATGCAATTAGTACAGATTGATAGTTTTGTGACAACACAAAAAAGATTACAGATTATTATCCTCTGACAAATAAGATTGATGTTAAGAAAAAAAACTTGATTATCCCATTTTCGATTTATTTGAATAGACAAGAAATAGTATATAGAGATAAATATTTTAAAGTTATTTCTAAAATGACTTTAATTTTTTTTATTAATTAATAATGATAAATTCTAAATTTAAAAAAATTTAAACTACTATTAAACTTTCCATCACTGAAAATTGTTAATCCTAAAAAATAATATAGAGTAAAATATAGAAAAAATTGTTCTACATAAAATACACACTTTATGTTTTGAAAATAAAGTAATTTTATATTTTTTACATATATTAATTAAAAATGATAATAAATATACTATTTTATAATTAATCATTATTCACAACTTTACAAACTAAATTTAATATATAATTAAATTTTTGAATTTAATAGTTTATATTATTAACTAAAATTGCTTTGAAAAAAAAATGTAATTAAAATTAATAAATTATTTTGAAACGGAAGAAAAACTCATTAAACTAATACTGGGCTAGAACAATAAGACCCAACAAGAAACACTATTCTCACTATAGTTTTCCAGATCTCACACTATTGGGCCTTTGAAGCGAGTGTAGTAGTTCATTGACGCTCGACCAGATTCACCACCATCGAGGATGAAAAGTGAGAGAGAAGAAGTCAAGAATGGTGGTGTTGAGGAGGAGGAAGAACACAGAGAGCTTAAGCGAAAAAGAGTAATGGATGAGCTCGAAGACGACGAAAATGACGCCTTTATGGGTCGTGGAAAGCATTCACGCAACGTCGAAGTTCGTCGTGATTGCCCTTATCTTGATACCGTCAACCGTCAAGTAAAATCATCTTACTTACTAACCAAAAGTCTTGATGATTGGTTCTTGTAATGTATCTAATCTTTTGTTTGGTTGTGCAGGTCTTAGATTTTGATTTCGAGAGGTTCTGTTCTGTCTCCCTGTCGAACTTGAATGTGTATGCGTGTCTTGTCTGCGGGAAGTACTTCCAAGGAAGAAGCCAGAAGTCTCATGCTTATACACATAGCCTTGAAGCAGGACACCACGTTTACATCAATCTTTTGACTGAGAAGGTCTATTGTCTTCCTGATAGTTATGAGATCAATGACCCTTCTTTGGATGACATTCGACACGTCTTGAATCCAAGGTATCTTGGCTCTTGTGACTATTGTTGTCTCAACAGGTTTCTTCTTCTAGCTAGTTCCTTTATTATCAAGGTGTTGGTGTTACATCCGTTTTGTAGGTTTAGTAGGGCACAGGTAGAAGAGCTTGATAGGAATAAGCAGTGGTCTAGGGCTCTTGATGGCTCTGACTATCTTCCTGGAATGGTAACCCTCTCTCCTTGAATACAGTTTGTCATTGACTAAATTTGTATCCTAAACGTTACTTTAATGCAACAGGTGGGGTTGAACAACATACAAAAGACAGAGTTTGTGAATGTTACTATCCAATCCTTGATGAGAGTTACTCCTTTAAGGAACTTTTTCCTTATTCCTGAAAACTATCAGCATTGCAAGTCTCCTCTTGTTCACCGCTTTGGGGAACTCACTCGGAAGATCTGGCATGCTCGTAATTTTAAAGGACAGGTCTGACTCAACTATCATTCCTCACTCTTTCATACACTGAGAGGGCCTTGCTGCTAATTTGATTTAACTTGCTTGCGTCAACAGGTGAGTCCACATGAGTTCTTACAAGCTGTCATGAAGGCCAGCAAGAAACGATTCAGGATAGGCCAACAATCAGATCCGGTAGAGTTTATGTCCTGGCTACTCAACACTTTGCACATGGATCTTAGAACTTCAAAGGACGCTAGCAGTATCATCCATCAGTGCTTCCAGGTATGCGTCTATCCTTTGATATAATTGCTTGCAAAAGATGCATTTTCATGTAATCTGCTAATCATGACAGGGTGAGTTGGAGGTTGTGAGAGAGTATCAAGGCAATGAAAACAAAGAAATCTCCAGGATGCCTTTTCTGATGCTTGGGCTTGATTTGCCACCGCCTCCTCTTTTCAAAGATGTCATGGAGAAAAACATTATTCCCCAGGTTTAGGACCTCTTCCTTAAGACTCTTAAGTTATGGCTATTTAAACCTTGCAAATTTTGTTGCTGCTGCTGTCCCTTTTGCAAAAATGCATTGAAGAGACAGGGACATCATGATGAATAACATATATGTGGTGTTAAGCTAGAAACTTACAAGGTTATTACTATATAACAGTGTCCCCTTCTGTTGAGACACACCAAGACTGAGTCATGTTTAGTATAGAGTAGACAGTCTTTTCGGAATCCACTTTATGAATTCTCCTTGAGTTTATACTTGGCAAAGTGAGGTAAGCAGGAGCTGATTTCTTTGATGTTTGGGTCAGGTTGCTCTTTTTGATTTATTGAAGAAGTTTGATGGAGAAACTGTGACAGAGGTGGTTCGCCCTAAGCTAGCCAGGATGAGATATCGAGTAACCAAATCTCCTCCTTACTTGATGTTCCATATGGTTCGGTTCAAGAAGAATAACTTTTTCAAGGAGAAGAACCCTACCTTGGGTGAGTCTACTTCGTTTACTGTTTTACAAGGATCTCTTTTATTTTTGGATCAAAGTACAAGCATCTCTTTTATTTTTGGATCAATGTACAAGCATCTCTATTGTCTGGTTAATTTGACTCATATTTTGTCGATGCCACAGTTAACTTCCCAGTGAAGGACATGGAGCTGAGGGATTACATACCATCATTGCCTACTGTCCCAGAAGGCAAGAAAGTTTCTTCGAAATACAATCTAATTGCTAACATTGTACATGATGGTAAGCCAGAGGATGGGTACTTCAGAGTCTTTGTGCAGCGCAAGTCGCAAGAACTTTGGTAAGCTTTCTCTCTTCTACAAAAAAATTGTGTGCTTTTTCTCTTGTTAGGTGTTAATGTTCTCGAATGACCTTACTAGCATACCAGATACTAATGTCCATGCATTTCAGGTACGAGATGCAGGATTTGCATGTTGCAGAAACACTTCCCCAAATGGTAGAACTATCAGAAGCATACATGCAGATATATGAGCTGCAGGAGGAATAGAGCAGCAGGAAACAAACTTACTCATCGGACTAAGACTTAGTTTCCAGGTTTTTTCTTGGATTTGAGGAGTGAGATTAGAGACTTGTTTCTCAGCTTATTGATCGTCTTAAGTTTTGGTAGCTATGGATATGTCATGTTGATAGACCCCTCAAGGAAAAACGAAAATGTGAGCTTTGGGAACAGCCTTGTGCATCATTTTGAGATATTTAAAAGTTCATTATATATGAAGTTATAAACCACACTTCTTTCTAAGGTATTGTGAAGACCTTGAATCAAAGTTTTTGACCTTAGCTGACAACAAATAGACGAAACACAACCCAAAGGATTGTTGTTAGATTGCCAACGAAAGAGAAATTAATGGTACAAGTTAACAGTTGAGAAAGAAGAATGTGAATCAAGTTAAAAGATAATGATGCACTAACACAAGAAATAAAGAAACAAGAGCGTTTCAGCAAGTTAAAAAATCAACTCTTCTTAAGATCATCATCCCCAATAAAACTAATACAAAAACAAAAAGAAATCTAGATTCTGTATCTAGAGTAGTTTCACTTCCAAAAAAAACAGGTCGAAATTTCTGACAAAACGATGAACAAAAAACTATATTTATGATCCTCTTCTGGGCTCTTTTTCCCCACAAAATCTTTCTTCTCATTGTGCTTTTGGCTTCTCGATCTTGACGTAAGGAAGAACTCCCAGAAAGTATTTAACCTTTGGATTCCATCCACGTTGCTGAGCTCGACAGAACATCAAGAATGTGTTTGCACAATAAGAGTTGAAACTCATGAACACATGCCACATAGCATGTCCCTGAGGGTTCACAGGCCACTGAGATATCCTCTTGCAGAAAACACGGTCACAGAACCAGCAAACACTCCCCACTAGTATCGTAGCAACATACCATTTCGCAATCCTTTTAGCCGCAGTGTCCTCCGTGTAAATGTAGTACTTGTACATCCGAGGGATGCAGAGAAGGCAAAGAACCACATAGTGGACCTTGAAACCGATCCCAAACCTGAGGAAAGCGTGGACAACAGCAAAGGCAGCACCGTAGAGGAAGAGAAAAGTGGGCATAGTGCTTCTGTAATGCCAGTCCGGTGAGTAAAGGATGTACATGTAGAGAAGTATCTCCCACACCATTGGCGTCTCATCACTCTGTTGCTGCCTGTTTGAGACAAAAATTTGGATCAAGAAAAGCTAACAAGGTAGAAACTTTCAAGGGTAAACTTACACGTGCTGCAAAGTGGCGTGGTAGAGCATGCTGCCGATAGCGAGGATCATGTTGGATATGTGGAGAATGCTGAACCTCTTCTCAAACCGTTGCCTTAAGGCGTTGACGAGACCAATGAGAGCCAAAAGGATTCCAGGGATGTTGGATATGGTGTTGTAGAACTCTGCAATGTAAGAGGAGTAGGCGTAGTTCTTCTCACAACACTCTATAGTGGAAGTCACTGGACCCCAAAAGCTTGATAACCCATCTGCCATTTTTTATCCTCTCTCAAAACTCCAAAAGTGTAAGCCTTTAAGCACTATAAAGGCCAAAATAAACAAACCCATCAGAAACTAATCTCAAAGGACCACACACAAATAGCTAAAAAGCAATGGAGAATCTATGTCATACTAGGTCAATACATGGGATGATCTAGGAGAAAACCCAGATCCAAAAAGTCATAAATACGAAAACTTTACGATCTCGGAATCAAAATAAAGGGAATCTAACAGAAAACGAAACTGATCGACATGATACAGCAAGGAAACATAAGAAGAACAAACCGTTGACTCGAGATGCAGGAAAGGGGGTAAAAGAGATCTATCTTCCTCCTTCACCCAGCGAAATCTATTAGCGTTGTTAGAGAAACCACTTAGACATGGCAGATCGGAGGAATCAGATGCGAACAAATCTTTGGATGACAGTCTCTATTTCTCCTTCTCTGTTTTGACAATTGAGGGTTATTATCGTCTTTTGATGTGCTGCGATTTTGGATTAAGTTAAAAAAAATAAATAGGAAAAGAAAGACCTAAAGAGCGGCGCTGAATAGTAACTACACCGTCGACATGTGATGATGATGGTTAATTAATACATTAGTAAGTACTAAAATTAATTTTTTCTCCATTTCATTTTAGTTGCGTTTTAAATTTGTTCATAGATAAAATATTTAATTTTACGTATTTTTAAAAGAAAAAGCATTATTACATATACATCTAACCATATTTTAACCTATTAAAAATAAATTAAATTATAAAATCAATAAATTTTGCAATAAAATTATAAAATGACATTATTTTAAAACGAATTTTGTACAACTACAAATAAATTGAAACAGAGATAATAAATGTCGATAATAAAATTACACTTATCATATAGGGACACATAATTACCGTTAGACAAAATATCTGTAAATATTAATTTTATTTGTTATTTGTTTTGATTTAAACCGAAAAAATTATTATTTTCTCATCAATAAAATAATAAATAATTTTTGGATATCTATAAATCTATGTATCAAAGTAAATACTAGTATAAAATATCCTTATAAAAATGAAATAAATGACAAATATTAAAATTTTATAAAATAGATATTTGATCTAATACGTTACATGCATATTATACATATATTTTAATTATATATAATGTATATAACTATTATATTTTATATAAGTTTTACAATATTTTTTATTTAATAAAGTTATTATTTTATTATTATAGTTTTAAAATTAAATATTTTTTATATTTATAATAAAATATTATTATTTTAGATTTTTATTTATATTTTATTTGTACGAATCAAATCAAATATTCGGTTAAAATTAAAAAAAATGGATATCCAAAAACTAAATATATGAATATAACATACTGAATCAAATCGGATAATTGATTTTCAAACAAAATAAGTTGAATCACGAAAATCTCCAAACCTTTACCTATAACAAAGCTTCCTCACCAGAATTAGACAGCCAACTTTTTGACTTGCTTTATTAACTTCAGAAATAATTTGATGTAAATAATTATCCCTTAACAACAAAAAGAATTGACATATCCTAAAACGATCAAAATCATATGAAGCTTCACAGAGAAATGCTTTTATGGCCTTCCAATTAACTTTGACTTGGTTTAACATTTGAAGATTTTTATTTCACGAGAAACTTAACAAAGAAAAAGTAACATTCCGAGTTGTGATATGCCAAAAGATTTAAGAGAATTGATTTAGCTATCTATGTCACCAAAGTTGACTTATTTTTCTCGTCACACATCCGTTTAGAACTCCAAAGTTAAGCGTGCTTGAGTTGGAGTAGTGAAAGGATGGGTGACCTATCGGGAAGTGATTCGCGATACGTGCGAGTGAGACCAAAACACAGGAAAAGGTCGGGTGGTGATTGCAGGGGTATCCTTGAAAAAGTTAATGTACGGCCGTCAGACGAAATAGGACACACGAACTAAGAAAGTAAGTGTGGATGACCCATTAGCTGTGGACGATTGGGACGTTATAGGAAAAGCAAACTTTAGTCGGTCATACTTATTTTGTCTCCTTGTTTTGCTAGAGGCAAGATTCTTATGTGCTTTTGTTATCCATGACATTGTGATCTTCTCGAGGGAAACTCGTATTATGATCATCAGACTCATGTTTGGTTGAGTTTTGTATGATAAAAGATATAAAAAATAATAATTTACAATGCTTAGTATTTTTTTTTAAACACCTACAATATTTAGTACATTTATATCTTTTCTAATAAGGTTCAGTTCATTATTCGGTTCGGATTTAAATAGGTTCATGTAACACGCGTGAATTATATAAAACAAAACCTCTAGTTCATCTAGAGTCTTCTCCTTCCAGAAAAACCAATAAGATCGGCTACGGAAAATTGGATCTGAAACAGCATCTTCCTTTGTTCGGAGGAAGACAAATTACTTCCTTAAACCCGGAAGATAAAAAACTGATTAGCCGGATCTTAATCGGAATATTCCGATTCCATCATTGTAAGAATCAGCGAATTGCGATTGGGTTTATGGAAGGAGTCGGAGGTCGGTTAGGTAGGTCCTCGACTCGTTACGGAGGACCGGCGACCGTGTTCACAGGACCGGTGAGGAAGTGGAAGAAGAAGTGGGTCCACGTCTCTCCCTCCACCAAGAAACACAATCACTCCTCCTCCTCAGCTTCCGACGCCGGAGCTAACGGATCGCAGTTGTTGTTCTTCAAGTGGGCGCCATTGAATCAGACCGGAAACGGGAACGAAGATGGTAAAAGTGAGAGTCTTTCTCCGAGCGAAGACTCAGTGGTGGCAGCAGCTGAAGAGCCTCCACGGCGCAGATTCAAATACGTCCCGGTTAGTTTATTCTTTCTTAGTTGAATTAGCCTTAAAGATTTGAGCTTTGCGGTTAGGGTGATTGATATATTGATTAGGGTTTTGATTGTCTTATTAACATTGAAAAGGCTCAGTTTTTGAGCTCTCATGAATGACTAAGTGTACTAGCTATTAGGGACAAAGATACCACATCTGTAGTTTGGAAGGGATCCTACTTCTTAATATATAAGATGGATGGACCAATTCACTTTATTACCAATTGGTTTTAAGTTGGAAACACATCTAATTTAACATGGTATCAGATCCCTATCCAAAGAATTTAACCCGATCCATTATTGATCCAGCTCAAAGTCGGCTCATCGATCCTTGTCCAAACATTCTAAGATTGATACTCAAAGAACCATCATCTCTCAAAGGGGCGTATTAGGGTGGATGTACCATTTCACTTATCACCAATTGATTTTAGTTTGGAAGTCTATCTAATTTAGCACTAACTTTCGTCTTTGTATAGCCATTTATTTGGATACAACTGAGGATTAGTGTCTGCATTTGGAATGGTTAGTATAGCATGTTTTAAAGTTTGATTTATTTGTTTTTTAGCTAGAAAGGTGATGATCTAGGTTTAAGACATTGGAGTTGGGTTTGCTGTATGGTTGTATTTGTTTTGCATTAGAATTGTGAAGCTTCAGTATTTTCTTTCATCCAGACATATTCTTGGTTGTTTTTCGAGTCTTTGTGATCCGTTTGACGTTTAAGTGTAATTAAATGGTGTAGATCGCAGTACTTGAAGAGCAGAAGAACGAAGTTACAGAAATTGAGGAAGATGACAAGGTTGAAGAAGAAAACGACAAGGTTGATGAGGAGGAGCAAAAGAAGGAAACTGAGGAAGACGGCAAGGTGAAGCAGGACACAAGTGCAGCAGAGGCAAGCGAGAAGAAAGCACAGATTGAGGAAAAACCAGACATGAATGATGTTCCTATGGAAGATAATCAGGTAACACTTTTTTTTTCTCACTTCTACTCCATTCTTTTTTAGCCTTACCCAACTTAAGTCTTTGCTTTCTTGTGAATTTGCTTGTTTTTTTTCTGTTGATAAGCCATTGATGATGGATCCTGGAACCATTTGTTAAAGTAATTGTCGTTTCTTTTTGTAGGCGTAGGCTTGTTAAAATAAATTTTCATTTACCGTTATGGCTATTAAGCATCTTCCTTGGAGGCTTGTACTTATATGTTCCAACTCGCCAGTGTTATATGTTTTTGTCCCCACGCTGCAAATTTGAATACCCTAAAGTCTATTTGAAGAAGTGATCTTTTTGTTATTACACAAATTAGTAGTTATTGAACCTCTCATCTGTTTCTTAGCAGGAGGAAGAAAAAACAGTGCGACAAGATCTGAATGAAAGCACTAAGGATTTAGGACTCAACTTGAATGCAAACGATGGGGATGTAGATTCTGAAAACAATCCGAAAGAGGCCGAGCCAATAGAAGAGAGATAAAATGGCGTCATTCTTTACTCTGTCGTCAGGAACAAAGACAAATACATAAAGTAGAAACAGTTATTAGAGATGGATGCAGATCCTTTACTGGTCTGTACGTCCACGGCTTGTTCTTTTTTCCTTTCGATGACCAGACTGATTCATTCGGAACTAAACATTTGATTCATAGAAGATTCTTGTTTGTTTCTGAATTTTGATTTGATTAAGCATTCCTAAAGTTTTGATTACGAGTGATGCACTATGAAAGGTTATGAATAGAGCTTTTGATCTCATTGATCATTTGAGCAAATAACAAACCTTAGGAATATGATGTCTTCAGACTCATTGTTTCCAGTGCCAACAATATTCCTCATAACCTTCTGCGGAGTTCTTGTTGTGGTGTGCGTTGGTGCAAAATTGGAGGCAGAAGCTATTCAGAAAAACACTTGGGAGATTGACACTTTTACAAGAGTCAATATTCAGGAATTTAACAGTTTAAGCATCATGATGAACTTTTAACACCTTTCTAGAGTATGAGGAGAATATGAAGTGTGTTCAAGGCATGTCTTCAAATTCTCACAGGATGAAAGTTACATGTTGCATACTCCGATATATCCCACGTCTTTAACTTAACCATCACTCTACATTTCTTTGAATCTCATCTCTGTTAAGTTCTGGTACTATTCATATCGAGTCTTTTGTTCATGTTCTTCTGTTACAAGTGGTATATTGATGGACTGTTCAATGTCTCAAAAGTGTGTGGGAGAGAGAGAGGACAGTTAATATCAAGAAAAGAGTTATGTGAACAGGGAAGAGCTTAAAAGGTTCTTAACACAGCCGTAGGAGGAGCTCACCGACACAAAGTTCCCAAAGAAACGGCATCAAAGACAGAGAGAAGGTTATGGGTATTAAATGAAAACTTATTTGGTAATCCGACCCATAAGATCTGGGAATGAAAAGGAAAATCAAATATCTTGAAACTAGATTTTCAAACACAAGCAAATATGATGATGATATCCCATCTTTCCTTTGATGTTACATCTGCTTTTTCGTCGTAATCATTCTTTGGCAACAACAGGCTCCACATCAGATGCAAAATCGTTTCTGTTGAGCAAAACAAATATATATATCAAGTTTTTCAAAAGTTAAGAAAATGTTTATTAGTAGAAAGTATTGCTCATAAAAAAGAAGAGATTATTTCTACTTCCAGTAGCCTAAACTAAAAGAGTGTTCTGTTGCATATATTAATGTGTAATGTAAGAAGAAATGGGATCTTCTTACTTGATTTTACGAGCAAGCTGGTACATACCAGTCCCAGCCATCGCAACATTGACGCTAAAGAGGTTCCAGTTTTTCTGTAATCAAAATCAAACAAAAGTCAGATAAGACCGGTGATGGCATTATTATGATGAAGAGTGTTAAAAGGGAAAACTCACGGGAGTGATAACCATGCTGTAGCGAGACCAGATAACTCCAGTGCATGTAACAGCTAAAACAAATATATCAGATAGAAAGAAACTGTTGAGATCATCAAGGCAGGCAAACATAAGCAATCAAAGAAAGTGATAAGGATAAGTGTACCAATCTGTTGAGGGTATGATATTTTGTCGGTAGGTTTAGCGAAGTCTGCAATGTTAGCAATGCTTATTCCCCACTTGAACGTTGGCGCCCAGAAATGAACTGACATAGAGTGACAATAAAAAGAGACACTTGTTCACATCCACAACCAGTTACAAACTACTTACAACATCACTTGTGTTTGATTACAGTAAAGATTTGATTTTGACCAAAAACCTATTCTGTTCTGACAATTTGATAACAGAGACTTAAAACCAAACTCGAGGTCAATTCACTGATATATAAAGGAAAGGAAAGATTGATCCTTTTGCCTTTTGTACCATCAAAGTTCTTACATTTTTCCCCTAGATCATACTAATCCTAATCCAAAAGTCAAAACCCACCAACAAAGTATCAATTTTTCTAAGTTTAAAAAAAAAAAAAACACAAATCAGGATTCACCACAATCAGTCCCAGATTACTAAATTATCCAAATAATCGAAATCGATGAAGAAAAGGAAACATCTTTGAATAGGACTCAACTGGTTTTAGGTCCGGCAGGATGATTCCAGAGGGCTTGAAGCTTCGAAGTCGCCATTGATGATATTCAATCGCTTTCTTCCGTCTCTCCCCCGAGATTCTCTTTTCCTTTCCTCCGTCTGTCTCTTTTTCTTACCCAAAAAGGGCTGCAGATGACACGGATGTCGTTTAGACAGAGATCTTGTACTCGAGGGTACTTTAGTCATTTAAGCCTCTCCCCTGTTTTCCTCAGTTGACTTTGAGATTTTCAAAACTCGTTGCGAAGACTCTTGACTCTGGAGAGGTCGGTCACCATGGCGAAAAGGGTACATACATGGGGACAAATACACAGACGGAAAAGGAACTTCGTTCTTCTCAAATGGTAAAGCTAATGAGAAACTGCTTCCTTTGTATCTCTTCTAGCTCAGGGAACTCAGACGCCATGGATCGACCCTTCATCTTGTGGCTTCACGGATTGGGAGACTCTGGACCTGCCAACGAAAACATCAAGACAGTTTTCAAGTCCCCGGAGCTTAGTGACGCTAAGTGGCTCTTCCCTTCTGCTCCACCCAATCCTGTTACCTGCAACAGTACGTTCTTCCCTACTTTCATGTTTCTTAACTCTCCTTGTGATTTGTAATAACCACACGTTGGCGTGTATTAATGTTTGTGGGTTTCCTCGTTATACTGGTTAAAAGAATTCAGTAAAATGTATAACCACACAGTTTGATTCATATTCGAGTTCTCTGTGTGTCCGAACAAAGATCTATATGTGTTCTGAAAGAATCTTTGATCCTTGTCTTGTTTTTATTGTGCAGATGGTCGGGTGATGCCTTCTTGGTTTGATGTCCCTGAGCTTCCTTTTAGAGTGGTTATTACTTTACTTCTCTCTTCGTCTAACTCTCTAAACTGCTATAGATACTTCCACCCTTGGCTTGTTAATACCTTGTGACCGTTATATCGGTTAATCAGTACTTTTTTGCTAATAAAATACATCATTGTTGTATTTGTAAAGGTAACTTTTGTATGTGTTAGGGATCTCGAATTGATGAAACAAGCATTCTTCAAGCAGTTAAGAACGTCCATGCCATTATAGACCAGGAGATTGCAAGAGGAACAAGACCAGAAAACGTGTTTATCTGTGGTTTAAGCCAAGGAGGTGTTCTGTTTTTCTCTCTTTGCCTCTTTTTAATGAGTCTTCACAAGCATTGGTGGCTCCTAACACTAAGGATCTGAATGTAGGTGCTTTAACATTGGCTAGTGTTCTTCTTTATCCAAAAACTCTTGGAGGAGGAGCGGTCCTTAGCGGTTGGGTTCCATTCACTTCTTCAGTCATTAATCAGTTTCCCGAACAAGCTAAAAAGGTTCATCAACTGTATATTTCATGTCATTGTTTCTGAGTTTCTAAAGTCTCTTCCATGTTTTTTGGCAAAATGCAGCCACCAATCTTGTGGTCTCATGGTACTGATGATGAGCTTGTGCTCTTTGAAGCTGGTCAAGCTGCTCTTCCTTTTCTTGAACAAGCCGGTGTCACCTGTGAATTCAAGGTATAATCAAAATCATTTTGGAAGTTTCTATTTCAAGGCCTAAGAAATATCATCCAACAACATACTGAACAACCTCTAATATGACAGGCGTATCCAGGTCTTGCGCACTGGATGAGCAACAAGGAGCTACAGTATATAGAGTCATGGATCAAGTTACGGATGCAAAGTTCGTCATCTTCGTCTTGAATGTCTTAAAGCAACGTTTTCATTCAATATTTATATCGCACCTTCATGTTATCTGTGAAGACAAAAGAAGAACACTGATTACTTAAATGGTCGTGTAAGCAAAAGATAAAACATTTGTCATCAAGTATCTTGATTGTTGTGTTACTTTATTTTATTTGGTAGTTGATATGAGAGTTATAATGTACGCAAAAGATAAAACATTGGTCATCAAGACTTTTCTTTTCACTTCGCAAAACAATGAATCAAATCTTGCCTGCACGTCATGAAAAGAACAGAACATAGCCAAAAACATCGAGGGTATCTTAGTCATTTCCGCATCATCATCTCCTTGCTTTTGTCAGAAAGAAAAAAACACAACTTTGCGAGATCTCTCCAAGTAAAATGGTGAAGGCAGGATCGATATTGACATGCGAACAAGCACATTGACGAAACCGATCGTTCTTCTCTCGATCGCACTCTTCAGCACTCTTGTCTTCTTCGCATTCTTCTTCGAGGACAAGCCTTACTCATCTCCCTCTTCTTCAGACTCCATGGCTCGACGAACCTTCATCTTGTGGCTTCACGGGCTTGGAGATTCCGGACCTGCCAACGAACCCATCAAGACTATTTTCAAGTCCCCCGAGTTTTCGAACACTAAGTGGCTCTTCCCATCTGCTCCTCCTAATCCAGTCTCCTGCAATTGTAAGATTGATTCTCTTAAGGTTTCTAACTTTAATAGACCATGGATGTATTTGTTTTGTGTTCTGTAATGAAGATCCTTTGTGTGTCTGAAGAAATCTTTTAGTTCTTAGATTGTGTCTTGTCCTCTTGTGTAGATGGTATGGTGATGCCTTCTTGGTTTGACATCCGTGAGCTTCCTCTTACCGCGGTAACACTTGTCTCTTACTTAGTAGATTTAAGAGTTAAAGAAAGAACCTTTCTTGCTTTGATGTCATCAAGTGTGTGTGGCTTTTATGTGCTAGGGCTCTCCGAATGATGAAAGCAGCGTACTTGGAGCAGTTAAGAACGTTCATGCCATTATAGATAAGGAGATTGCTGGAGGAATCAAGCCAGAGAACGTGTATATCTGCGGATTTAGCCAAGGAGGTGTGATCTCCCTTTTTTTCACTGTCTCTTGATATAATAGTCTTGCATTTGCATTGACACCCTGTCCTACTGACTATGGCTTTTCTTAACAGGGGCGTTAACCTTGGCTAGTGTTCTGCTTTACCCTACAACTCTTGGAGGAGGTGCAGTCTTTAGCGGATGGGTTCCATTGAACTCTTCAGTCATCAACCAGCTTACCAAAGATGCTATAAAGGTCTGTATTGTATTGTTGTTGTCACTGTTTCTTGGGGTTTCTGAATCTCTCCAGGCTTTTTTTTTTTTTTTTTTGCATATGTAGAC
Organism: Moricandia arvensis; assembly: GCA_905132765.1. Lineage (NCBI taxonomy): Eukaryota > Viridiplantae > Streptophyta > Magnoliopsida > Brassicales > Brassicaceae > Moricandia > Moricandia arvensis. Next base: position 71,110 of record CAJHQP010000669.1, read on the forward strand.
ACCAATCTTGTGGTCTCATGGGATTGATGACAAGACTGTACTATTTGAAGCTGGTCAAGCAGCTCTTCCTTTCCTTCAACAAGCTGGTGTCACTTGTGAATTCAAGGTACACTAATTCATAAGCAAATCATATATAAAAGAGTCAAGTCAAATCTAAATACTAGAATCACTTGTTGCTTCCCTGGTGATTATGTTCTCCTTTTGAACAAATCGTTTATATGCAGGCTTATCCAGATCTTGGACACTCAATCAGTAATAAGGAGCTTCAGTATCTGGAGTCATGGATCAAACAAAGGATCCAGAGTTCCTCTTCTTCTTCTTCTTAATTAAAAGCTTTGAGAGTTTGTTTGTTTGTTTGTCCAGCTACTTCAATTATCTATTTGCTAAATGGATGATTAGAAGATTGTGCAACTATGAATGAACATATGGAAATGATGTCTCAACTTCGTCAATCATCAGCATAATCTAAGTGACAGTATCTACAATAATAACAACAAACACTCGTCTTCATGTGTTTGATGCCAGATCTCTAAATTGCTTAAAACGTGTAATCCGATCAAACGATAATGAGTGACAAAAGAAGACAAACAAACACTAAATGTATCATAAAGTTCAGATCCAAACAACCTGAAGAAGAACACAAGGTCATAATGAGTTGAAAGCCAAATATAAAGGTCCCAAGTATATATGAAAGCCTTGAACACATTTACATAAACTTCTCACGATATCACTCACTGTTTACGTATTTTACCTCTTATAGTATCAACAGTTCAAACCAAATGAAGAGGAAAGAAATTGCTTCAGTTCATCATTTGGTTGTCAAACCGGTTTGGGTTAGTGGGTCTATTTTGGTTTTGGTTATTGTGATTTGTGTTGATTTGAAAAAAAAATCATATGCGAATACTTGAAGACAACATCAATATACTTTTTTTTTTGGATTGTCAAGACCATGAGACATAAGTGACTATAGAACCACAACACTTATATCTTGTTCAAAAAAAACATTTTTTTGTCGTGAAAAAAGAAAATACAGATCTTTAGTAGTATTTGCTATCGTTCCTTCAAATTAATTATTGATATACAATATATGTCGGGCAAATGGCCATCAAATACTATTTTCTTAATTTTGTGAAAAATGATGTTTTTGTAAGTGGAGTTTATCTAACGTAATAAATAAGATAAACGTTCACATCATAGTTTTAACAGTGTATGTTCTTCTCAACAAAGATTTTAATAATACAGTTTTGAGCATATGTCGATATCTAAGTTTGAAATCATTTAAATAGTGAACTTATTATTAGATCCGACAGAAGCCAATAAAAAAAAATCCAAATGAGTTGCATGGGTCTGTTGATATTCCAGGGGTATTTTCGTCTACACCCATAATTTCCCATTTGCGCCCATTTTATCTCTTTGGATTCTCTCAGCTGCACCCACCGACTATTTGTAATTTCCCATAACTACCCCTCGGCGAAGTCCAATATTACAGAACCTTGACACTAGAGTGACAGCTAGAACAAGAATCCACCAAGTGCAAGAGAAAAATATATACATATTTTCTTTGATATTTACAAACATGTGCGACTGTTTTTTTAAATATTTGAATCTCACCATGCTTAAATTCTTAATGAATGATTTCATTGCTAACCAAATGTTCAATAAGGTTTAATATATCGAAAGGAAACGTGAATTTAGCAAGCCTCCTAGACCTACATTATAACCAAACACAACCTAATGATCATTAGGTAAATGTTTAAAAGTATTATACAAGACTGCAAGTACTACTTGATGAGATTGTTTCATAGTGGAAGAAAAGTAATCATCAACCTGATGTGTTATCTTAAGCTTTGAATAATTAACAACAAGTGGTGTAGCCGCTGAAATTAGAAACAAAGATTTCAATCTACTAACTATGTTTGTACTATAGTGTATATTTTAAACTGCTTCAATTATTGAACATCATTCCGAATTTAAAATGCAAAAAAAAATTACAAGGTAGAGAAAGTAATAAAGAGAAGATGATATTCATTCAAAATTTTATACGTGTATGAACTTATAATTAATGATTATAGAAACGCTGGCACTGGGACTTTGGAGATGGTCCTACTTTAAGAGAGGTCTATTAGACTATCATCGGTTAACACCAATCGAACCTATCAATTCTTGTGACTCCAAAAACAAAACTCTAATAAACTTCTTTTACAACAAAATTAATATAATAATAACAATGACAACACCAACAAGGCGACAACAATGTCGATCTTTAATTCAATAAATAATTTGGAATTTGACGTTCAAGCTTGTATTGTAAACAATGGTCAAAGGCTACACTTTTGGCGTTCCAAGGCAAGAGTTTTGTAATGTATACCAAAGAAGACCATATATACCAAAGAAGACCATATTCTAAAACAGTTCTCAAGATTCTCACATGTGATGTGTGTGTTTTCCTTATTGCATTAGCCAGATTAGGAAACATGATATTTGGACTTGCAGTCTATGCATGAAAATTTTCGTAGGTGACGAGATTGGTATAATCATACCACTTACGTAACAACTAAGAAATGAATATCCTAGTAGTTTTCAATTAATAACTAATAAATAAAAAGGGTACTCGTAGTTTAACAGTCACATTTTCAAGGTCAAAAATACTCTTTTTTTTTTAACTCGGTAGATTAAATGTAAACAAACAAGTGTAAATTAAAAAAAGCGCGAAAGATTATAGGGATTACTGTTACAAATTACCAATCAAAAACAAAACCTCTCTTAACTAAAGTGGCAATCTCGTAATATAATCATGTTTATATACCTTTATCGTCATTTAACATCCTTCGTCCTTCTTCTTTCGTCTCCACCTTCACTGCCACTCACACCTACACGCGCGACTACTCTCTCTCTCTTCCGAAACACTCAAGAGAGTAAAGTTCTCTCTCTCTAGAAAATGGCGGGTCGGATCCAATCCCACCAGCTTCCTAATGGACTCTACGTCTCCGGAAAGCTCGAGCAGCCTAAAGAACCACGACCACCGACAATGGCGGCGCGTGCCGTGCCGTACACCGGAGGCGACATCAAGAAGTCCGGCGAGCTCGGAAGAATGTTCGACATCTCCCTCCTCGACCCCCAAGCTCCGCCGCCGCTCATCGTCGGCGGTAATAGCAGCGGCGGGAACTCGAGGCAGCACGCGCCGCCACGTGTCTCCGGTTCTTCTTCCAACCCCAACAGTGGATCTGTTCGGTCCGGACCCAACTCCGGTCCGGTTAAGAAGCTTTCCGGTCCGCTCTCTCAGCTTCAGCCAACCGGTTTAATAACCTCCGGTTCGTTATCCGGCCCGATTGGGTCCGGGTCTAGACGGTCGGGTCAGATGGACCGGCAAGTTAGTAACTTGGGATCGAGCAAGGCGAAATACGGGTCGGCGGTGACGTGTCTGAATACCGACCCGGTTCGGGTCGGGTTTAAAGTGCCGAAGACGGTTGTCTGGGCGGTGTTGATTGTGGCGGCGATGGGGTTGCTTGTGGGAGCGTTTCTAACTGTGGCGGTGAAGAAGCCGGTGGTGATTGCGGCGGTTATAGCGGCGGTGGTTCCGGCCGTAGTGGTTTTAGTGTGGAACTGCGTTTGGGGGAGGAAAGGGTTGTTGAGTTTCATCAAGAAGTATCCAGATGCTGAGCTTAGAGGCGCCGTTGATGGACAGTTCGTTAAAGTTACTGGGGTAAGTAAGCTTTCACCTTAGGGCAAAGATCTCTTTTAAGTGTTTATGTTCCAGTTTTGTCTTTTAATAGTTTCAGTTTGGTGTTTTAGAATGTCATTATCATTGTCCTTTCTTGTAGATGTTATCTGATTATTGTCAATCAACTTCATTTGCTTCCATGTTTGATTATCAAAGTCTTTTAATGAAATTAAACCATCTATAATTATAGTTGTCAACAGCTTGAAATGATTTTGTTTTGTTTGGTAGGTTGTAACATGTGGAAGCATTCCTCTGGAGTCATCATACCAAAGAACACCAAGATGCGTCTATGTTTCCACGGAGTTGTATGAGTACAAAGGTCTTGGTGGGAGATCCGCAAATCCAAAACATCGATGCTTAACTTGGGGATCTAGACATGCAGAGGTTAGTTTCTTTGAGAAGAACTAGTACAAGATCTGGTCAAGTCTGATTTGGTTTATGTTCTGTTTTTTTTTTGCAGAGATACGTTTCGGATTTTTACATCTCAGACTTCCAGTCTGGATTAAGAGCACTAGTAAAAGCAGGATATGGATCAAAAGTTTCTCCTTTTGTCAAACCGGCGACAGTGGCTAATGTAACGACTCAGAACAAAGATCTGTCTCCTAGCTTCCTTAAGTGGCTCTCTGATCGCAACCTCTCAGCTGATAACCGTGTCATGCGTCTCAAAGAAGGGTATGCTATGTTCCACACCCATCTTAGATTCTCCTTACAAAACTATCTTAAATGGATTATTGTGTAGTCTCTCTCTATGTCTTTAGTAGAAATGATCATTATTGGTTTCACATTTGTTGGTTAGTTAAAATCATACTATTTGATTGATCAGATACATAAAAGAAGGAAGCACGGTGAGCGTGATGGGAATGGTGAGAAGACACGACAATGTTCTGATGATAGTTCCTCCAGCAGAGCCTGTCTCAAGTGGCTGCCGGTGGTGGCGCTGCCTCCTCCCGACCTACGCAGATGGCCTAATCATCACCTGCGACGATAATCAAAACGCTGATGTCATCCCTGTCTGAAACCCAAATGCTTCTTTTGCCCCAAAAAATTCACCGAGGAAAGAAGAGAGGAATGCCTTTTGCGATGACCCTGTTAGCTGTTCTTTTTTGCTCCCTTCTTTGGGGTTTATGTTTTGTTTGTGTACATAACACCCCAAATTGTAAATGCTTAAATAAATATTACGTTCCATTTACTATTCATTGCATCACGAGAAGCTTAAGTATTCCCACTGATAGGTTAAGAATCTTATATAAATTTTATAATAGTAAGTTTTGCATTCTTGTACTTACCTGAAGGATAAGGATAGAGGATTTGATATTTGATATTATCGCATAGTTTGTCAAGAACAGGTGGATAATACGATGTAGGGAAAATAACACAACAGAAAACCATAATTCATTATCTAAACCAAAACTCCCCTCTCTTCCTATTTCTCTCTAAACTCTCTCTAAAATTCTAAATTCTTTTTTTTTTGTTATTTCACAAATAACCACCAAGATGAATATGAGTTTAGCAATTTGGATTTCTTCTCAAACCGAGTTACTCAGTTTTTATATGGTTGGTCAGGTTTACGTCCAAGTTTGATCCCATGTTTTAAAATCCATTTTAGATTTTGTTAAACCAAATTCGGTTTGGTCAGATTGTGAATGATTGGTTGAACCGTAACTATAAAAAAATTTGTTTTAGAATTAGACTGTACTATTTTGTTAATGTAGATGTATATAATGTAGATGTAAAATTAAATGTAACAAGTAATAAAAATGAAAGATATTCATACATCAATATTTTTGTTGTTTTAGAAAAAAGCGTTCTTACAATCATTTTTTTATTTTTATTTTATTTTAGTTTAAAAATTACATAAACTACGATTAGTAAAACATAATTTTTATAATAAAGATAACGACACTTTTTAAAACCTAACCAATCATCCCATTAAACTTGTAGATGAATTTTCAGCTGCTTACGGACAACATTTATCTTCCAACATTTCTGATAATTTTGGATTTTAAAAGATTTGGACCACTAAAAGAAATTTATAAGCCTTTAAAAAAAATGATGACCACGACACTAAAACTTAGTTGGATTAACTTGGTTACTACATAGTCAAAAATAAAGTTTTAAATCTTCTAAGAAAAAAAAATGGTGATCAAATTCACCAAAACTTAGTTAGATTAGTTTGGTTACCAAATGGTCAACAAAATTTATACCTTTTAACAAAAACTTGATGGAAGATATTCATACATCATTTTTTAAAAGAAAAAAAACTCTCTTACAATCATTTTTAAAAATTTTATTTTAGTTCTAAAACTACAGAAAGTATGGTTTGTAATTCTTAAAGTGTTAGATAGAAAATAAAGATGAAGACACTAGCTAAAAACCGACCAACTGTTCCATTAAATTTGTAGATGGAATTTCAGCTGCTTACCAACAACATTTATCTTCCAATATTTCTGATAATTTTCAATTTTAAAAGAATTGGACCATTAAAAGAAAATTTTATGCCTTTTAAAAAACATGATGACCAAGTTCACTAAAACTTAGTTGGATTAACTTGGTTACCACATAGTCAAAAATAAAGTTTTAAGTCTTTTAAGATAAAACTAGACTTTGACCCGCGCGCCCGCGCGGGTAATAATTTTTTTACTTTTTATATGTTAATTTTAGTTTTCATATTATTATTGTATATTTTAGATATGTCACCATCATATAATTCTAGTATAGATGTTTAGTATGCGTTTTATATATCGAGACATTTGACACACATGTATAATTTTTTGAAAAGTGTCATTTGCAAAATACATATTTGATTATTCTTGCAACTCTATCTTATTAAATAAATAAATATACACTAATAGTTAAACATTTGGTATAACCAAATCTATATAATACAATCAAATTTTATGAATCTACTAAAATAATAAGGAATATAGTTTTAAAACATGTAATCTATAGTTTCATAAAAACAGATTTTTTTGTGTTTTCTATGATAATATTGTAAATTTCAAATACAATTCAGAAAACGTGGTATACTAAAAGAGATTGTACAATGAAACCCGTTTTATAGATTTTCGTTTAATCAAGAAATCGACTTTTTTATCTGTAATCATACTTCTGTATAACTTTCTTGTTAAACAGAAGCAATTAAACATTGAAAACTATATAGATCTGGATTAATAATCAATTGCGAGGTGTCTTCATTGATATTAACTTTGCCTAAAACAGAACTTACAAATCTGTGCATAAATATCTTTTGAACTCTGAAAACTATATACAAAACTGGATTTATAATTAGTACTGGATGTGTCAATCTGTATGGAACTTTGATCAAGCAATGTGTTTGTTTCTGCACTTTGATGATCATACTGGCTTAATCTATGTGTTTCAGGAATTCTTTTATGGAACTTTTGATCAAACTTTGTGTTTGTCGCTGCACTTTGGATGATCAAATAATGTTCTCTGGGTAAAGGTTTGACTGAGAAATGGAAAGAAGTTTTGAATTATAATAAATGATGATTAAATTTTTTAAAATAAATAGTTAATAGAAGTATTAACTTAGTGGCATTAACTGAGGCATAAGTTCTATCGTTTATGTTTCGAGTTATCTAAGGTTAATACACGTCAAATTTAATGAGATAATTTAGAAGTGTTAAAAAAACGACTGTTTATTATGCCAGTGGCATTTGCCTGTAATTAATTAGAAAAACTCAGGGCTAAGTAATATTTGTACTCCCCTTTTAATAGATTAGATGGGTTATCAAATTCATAAAACTTAGTTAGATTGGTTTAGTTACTAAATGGTCAAAAAGAAAGATTTATATTTTTTAAGAAAAAAACTCAATGATCAAGTTTATCAAAACTTAGTTAGATTAATTTGGTTATCAAAATATTAAAAAGGTATCCATGTTTTATTTCATTTTTCTTTTAAAATGACTGAATAAGAATTTGATTTAACTTTGTGCTCGTTTTTTCAAAACTTTGTTCTATTATCTTTGAACCTTACCAATCATGCAACCCTTTTCCAACTATGCTATATATATATATATATATATATATATATATTTTTTTTTCTTAAACAAAATCACCCAACATTTCCATGTGTAATAAGTTTTAATAAACTATCCTTAGAAATCTTGTTATTATAAGACAATATATCAGAACATTATATCTTTTACCAGCATTAAATATGTCAATTTTTGAAGATTAATGATTAATTAGTTAATTCATAATTTAACTAAACAAGAATATTTTTTCATAATTTTAGAAGTAACTAGTTTGCTCATTATTTGCTTATTTTTTACTATTTTCTGCAAAAGTGTATCGTTACATTTATAAACCAACAATAGTTTAATGGTTCATTAAATTGTAACCAAACTAGTTACTTCTCAAAGTTTTATTGTTAGAGCATGTCCATTAGAGTGACTTAAGGGGGTCCTTAGCAAAAAGTGGTGGTGGGCCCCACCACTTTTGTTAAGGACCACTCCTAAAAACCTCTATTTAAGGACCGATCCTTACACTGTTTCGTGGACCCCACTGACACGTGGCGGTCCACGATTGGTTGGATTTAATTTTTTTCTTTTTTTAAAAAAAAATCGAAAAAAAGAAAGAAAAGAAGTTAAGGACCCCATAGGGTCCTTAACCAATGGAGATGCTCTTACACGATAAACTTATTTGTGTCACAAAACAAAGGAGAGAGTACTCTCCTAGTATAATGTGTTAAAAAGTGTTATGAAAAGTCAAAAGTGACTTTAAATATTATGCACTCTATGATTTTGCATCAATTTTAATATTTATTGTAATAGATATTTAGCTTTTAGTGGCATGCATTTATTCATAATGTAAAAAAAGTTTATTGCATTGGTTTGAAAGCTCTTATCTAAGTGAAAAATTGGATCTCACTTTAATAACTAGGAAACAACAACAAATCCTCAATTTATACAAAAAGTCAAAATAACATTTAATTTCCATTTAATCCTTTATGGTTTGCTTTACAGTTTACTTTATATTTTCTTTTACATACATCTCAAGTGACCTTGTCAAATGAAAAGTTTCGAAACAAAAGTCTTGCACAGTCATGTGGAAGCAACAAGTGTGGCAAGAGTGGCTTCAGTGTGTTTCCTCCCACATTTGTCACAAGCATTATTTTAATGTCCTGTAAAAATAGAAAACACAAAACGTAAATAAAAATATTTCGTATATTTAAAATGAGTAGATGATGAAAACCCGTAGCGAAACTCAAGAAAGAACTGAAAATGATGCTTAAAAAGATGTGAAAATCTTACAAGAGCAATGAAGAAAGGCAAAAGAGTATGTTTTTCTTCTCTAGCTTTTGTCAAATTCAACAATTGTGTATGTGCCTGAAGTTGACTCTGTTATGTTTATCCTTTCTTAGGTGACGAGGAAAACAAGTCTACTGATGAGGATGGTGAGAATTTTTGTGGGGAAGATGATGATGAAGATGCCCGTGAGAGTGAGTAACCGCTTCATCAGTTTGTGAGCTGGGAAAGAATTTCTCTTAGTATCTATAAAAAGAAATAATAGACGGTAGAAGATTCGAGAGGAAATTTTTATCTTTCTTGTTTCTCTGTTTTTTTTTTAATTATTGGAGTACCTAATATTCCTTTCCTAAACTCAGATCTATCTTATGATAATCTATTAGTTTTAATTTCAAGATATTGCTTGTTTAAGTGTACTTGGAACCTAGTTTAATGTATGCTTTCTTATTTAACTATACTAAAAGACAATTCGTAAGCCCAAGCACAAAGCACTTTTGTCCAAATCCTTTTCAACAAACAATTTTATAATCTTGGTCAGCACTTAGCCCAAAATTAACTCTTCAACTTCATCGTTTTCGTTCACATCTGTCAATAATCGATCACTTAGTTTTAGTCTTGGTATTAGTTAATGGACTCTTCAAATTACAGTTATCTAGAAAACTTTATGAAAATGACTCTTTCTAAATAATGAATAACTATGTTGTTTTTCGCACATATGAGCATGATTTTTTATAGGTACTTCTTAATAAATGTACAATTATTAGTTTAAAGATCAAAAATATTAAAAAAAACATAAAATTTGTACCATTTTATGAATCTTTCAGTTTCTTAAATTTTCAACTTTTATTGATTGAAAATTATTATTTTTATAACAATATTAATATTTTTAGTTTAAAATATATTGTTATATTTAACCAGTTTTTATTATAATAATTTATAGCCAATTATCTAATTAAATGAAGAAAGTGATGTTATTAAACCAAATTCTTGAAATTACCAAAACCTACAAAATCTCTATATAAATCAAAAACACAAGAATGTTAAACCGAACCCAACTTTACATTATTATATTATTCAAAGTAAATAAAAGTATTGATATATTTATAAATATATTGTGAAATATCTCCCTTAATAAATGATATAATAGAAAAAATAAGCTATAGTGAATCTATATTTTTTATTTTAAAATGGAGATTGTTATTCTCCTATAAAATAGTATTTCTTTATTATAAACTCATAATTTATCATGTTCAAATGGTTTTTAACTTTCAAACTTTAATGATTATAACTAAAATAAATCATTTTGGAAAATACAGTTTTATATTAAAAAATAGATTATACCTAAAAAGGAAAATCTTAATCTTTTCCGGAGAATTTACATAATAGATTATGTGAAACTCTTCAAAAAGTTAAAAGTAAATAGAATTAATTTTACTTTTTATAAATATAAGGTACGTGTTGTAAATAAAAGATTAATATTTTGAAATTGTTCTCTTTTGGAGGAAGGTGTTTTTGAAAATATTTTTAAAAGATAATTTCATTCCCAATAAAAATTTAGTGAAACAAAATAAAAATATCAAATTTTTAACTTAAATAACAAATAAATGTTATTCTTGCAACAGAATAATAAAAATAAAAACGAAAAAATCACGTTTACAAATAAATATAAATCAGATTTATTGCTTATGTACCTCTTTTTGGTATTGTAATACTAAAATAAATGTATAGTTGTTTAAAATATATGCCATGACATATTTCGTTTACAAAAAGGTATAAATAAACTTTTGTTATATTTTAGAAAACCATTTTAAATATTGTAGTATAATGATAAATCTAATTATCATATGTGTATATATACTACTAATAATAAAATTTAACAAATAAGAATGAAAGATGTAGATAAATACAAAATAATTATATGAAATTATCTTTTCTTTTTTAAAACATGTTCTCCATTTATTATTTTAAAATAACTTTATAATATTATTTTGTTATCAGTTAAATAATGAATTATATAATTATTTATTTAAATGGTTAGTAAAATAAGTTTGACGTCGTTACTACCCGCCTCCCATGGATATTATTCATTAAACCACAGAAGTAAGTGAAACATAATACACATGAACCTCCTGTTTCACTACAATAACTCTTGTCTAATAAAAACAATGCAAACCAACATAAGCACTTTTATTGAAACAAAACCAAAATAACAAGAATCAATCAAATTGGATCATCGCATAACTGTTTCATCTAACTGAGAACTGAAAAGTAATAGTGATACGAGATACCTTTAATATGAAGAAATCAAAAGTATAAATGTAAATCGAAATAAAAATCCATCATTATGAGATACTTTGACAACGAAGTTGAAACAGTGACGCAACGATTGGAGTTGAAGGAGGCAAACATAGATGATGACGACGAAGATGATCAATGTCACTATGTCAGAGATGATGACAGCCAAGATGAGAGACGTTGGAGATGAGAGACATCGGAGACAAGAGACACTTTCGTCATAGTTTTGGTAATTTTAATTTTCAAAAAATAATTATGTATAATTTAATTAAAGAAAAAAGAGGGGAAACAATGTAAATGATGCAGACTAAATTCATTTTAAAATAATAATATAGATTGAATAATTAATTTACTTATATACATATAAATAAAAAGAATGTCAAAATCCCTAGAGAGATACGCTACTGTCTTTGTCACTCTCTTTCGGTCCTTGGTTAGTTTTCTGCTCCAATCGTTTTTTCTTCGGATCCCAAATCTGTCAGGTACAATCTGTTTTGGTGTTTGCATCGAAAATGTTCTTTAATGATTAAAAGTTTTGCTGGACATTTATAGATTGTTTAGGGTTTGGCAATGGATAGATTCAACGGTCTAGCAGACGATATTATTTGCCACATTCTATCTTTCCTTCCCATAGAAGAAGCTGCTTTAACATCTGTCCTCTCAAAACGATGGCGTAACCTGTTTGCCTTCAGACCGAACCTTCAGTTAGACGATCATGGAGCTGTGGATGGAGGAGAAAGTTTCATTGATTTTGTGGATAATGCATTGTCTGTCTCAGGCAGTTTCCCAATAAGGAACATCTCGATAAAATGTCGCAACAGCATCCATGCCGACACGGGTCCTGTCACCCGCTGGATGACTGACGCTGTGAAACACAGTGTCGTGAACCTTGACATAGACGTAATCTCTGCTGGAGATGTGAGCTTGGTCCCTCTAGAGATCTTCACGTGCAAGACATTGGTCCACCTAAAACTAACCAAAGGGTTTGAGGCACTGATCCCTGAGGATGTATCTCTTCCATGGCTCAAGACTCTCTATCTCGACTCTGTTTATTTTTACAACAGCCGTTACTGTGTTTTGGGAAAGCTACTTTCTGCATGCCTTGTACTCGAGGAACTAACCGTTCTTGGTGGGTACTGGCAGAATCGAAAATGTGGTCGTAACGTGTCCTCTTCGACCCTTAAGAAACTGATCATGAAGTGTACTTTCTGTCTTGATTACTGGGACTTGACTTTGGACACTCCAAATCTTGTCTACTTGGAATACTCTGACTTACCTCCAATAAAGTATCCAACTTTGAATCTCCAGTCCCTTGTCGAAGCTAAGGTTGATTTCACTTCCGGAGGACGTCGTGGCAATCCAACAGATCTTATCAAGGGGTTAAAAAATGTTGACATCTTGGAGATTTTAACGTTTCGTGATACTGGGATGGTAATCAATGGTTTTTTTTTTGCGTTCATGTTAAGGTTTTAGTTGATGATTATTGACTATTTTCTCTTTTGTCAGGCATTATGTTGTTGGCGTGAAGCAGTTCCAGTGTTCATCAACCTGTCTCGCTTAATTATTACAATTGATGATCCAAGCTACAGTTGGGAGGTTCTACCACTACTTTTGAACAAGTCTCCAAACTTACATACTCTTGTCATCAATGTAATTACCCAAAACCACCCCTCTCAAAGTTTATTGGGACAAGCTTTAAATCTCTAACCTTGTTTCAGGGTCCAATGCAAGCTGAGAAAGCTGAACGAGAGTATGGATTTTCATCTGTGAGAGTACTGAAGATAACTGAGTATGGAGGAGAAGTTGGAGAGCTTGAGCAAATGAAGCTCTTCCTAGAGAAACTGACATGTCTTGAGCTTGTCAAAGTTCTTGTTTATGCAATAACCGAAAAGGAAAAGTCTCGGATCACCGGTGATCTACTAATGCTTCCTAGATCGTCCATGTGCAAGCTCCAGTTCAAGTTTTGTGAGAAACCAAGACCCAAATTGGATCCGGTGAGGTAACTATTGAGTTAATGCATTGAAATAATTTAAACTCTGATCAAACGGTTTGTGTGCACAGTTTCTCTGTACTAAACTCATAAATCCTATTCGGATATTTGGGTATAACAGTTCGATTCCAATTTTGGTTTATTCAGTTTGGGTTTAGGTACGTACATTGGCTTGAGTTAAAAACACTCTGGCCTATTCATATGAAATTTGTTACTAGTATTTGTTCCCTGGACAAAATTATATACATTGTTTTCTTTTCTTTAATGCTTGTAAAACATTAAAACCTCATAATTTTGAGTTAATTTCCTCAACATTTCTGGAGTTTGTTTATTCTAAAAAAAATATCATTTTCTGACTACAAATTGAGTAGTTGACATCGAAACATATTGCGATTTTTTATTCATCATTCATTCTACACTACAAAGCATACATACTAGAGTTATTAACTTAAGTGGATACATGTATTTACTTGAACTCATAACGAACAAGACAAAAAAAAATACAAATAGATAGATAGATATATATTATATAATCACGTACATGTTTTGTATCTTTGAATAGTATGTCATACCTCCTTACTTTTAAATTGTCATCGCCACCGTGATAAATCTCTAACGTTCTCCGTCATATCTTCGGGAGAAAACATCATGCCGAAAACGATTCAATCATATATTCATAGTGTTATTCATGGTATGTTTACTGTCAAGAAACCAAAGACAAGAAAAAAAGAGAGTTACAAATTGACAAGAGAAGATTCTGTTTAAAACAAAGTTAAACCGGACCGGTTTAAGCCAATATACCGATTGTTTTATTGAGCAACCATAGAAGAAGAGCAAGTTCAATGCCGAAAATCGTATGCAACCATGATCTATCCACAAGGAATCCATACACTGTGATCCCCGCTCTGTTGTTCTCTAGATATGTCACTGCAAGACATAACATATGTATATCATTATTGTATAGTTTGAACCATTGGTTAAGTCTCCATTAACTTAATCATTGGTTTATTGTTGGTTTAGTTTCTTTGTGCCTAGTCAGTTGTGAACTTGTGGTTCATCTTTATCAATATAACAGTCTAACACTTGTATAGATTTTCGTAATTTTTTACATCAAATTCATAGAAACATTTGTTTCTTACCTAGGGCTTGACGTTTTTGATAAGAAATTGTGTTGGCGTAGCTGGGATGAATCTTGGTATTAGCAAGATCATCGTCTCCTTCTCCTTCTTCATCATCAGATGTTGTATCAAGATGACATGGTGTAACTTGGGACTCAATCATTGAACCTGTAGGAGTTTCGCAATCAAGATGATGATGGAACGAGTCTACCGTGGCACACACGTTCCATTTAGCCGCAAGGCTGGTTACAGATTGAGCTTTGTGAGTTATCTTCGTTGCACTTCTCAAACATATGAATACTCCTGTCACCAAACACAACGAACATAACTGTAATAAAAGCACACATTAGTTAGTACTTAGTAGTAATAATCTTACAATTAAAAAGCATCTTGTAATGTTCTTAAAGAAACTCTTAATTACCGCAAGCTCGCCAACTTCATAGATATTAACAGCAACACTAGCTCTCGTGGTGGTAAGCAACGCCATGAACTGAGTACCGGTAACAAGAACCAAAGACGAGAGAATGAATCTCCTGAACCGGTGACTAACAATCCTCAAGTTACGACGGATCTTTAGATGTTCGGAGAGAGCTATGCCAACGTCAGGGATCTCAGAGGAGAAGCAGCGAGCGAAGTCGTTGAGACGAAGAGTCTGGAGATGACATGTGATTTGGTAGAGGATGCAGACGGTGATGAAGATGGCGTTACGGTAAAGCCAAGAAGAGAGCTGGAGAGTGCAGGCGAGGACGTTGCTTAGAACAGGGTTGAAGAGGTAAGGGATCTGGTTAGAGCCAGAGGTGTACCACCAGATTCTGTAGATGGCTTCGAGTGTTAGTGATGGGAGGACGAAGATCATTAGGCGTTTCGTTGATCGCTGTTTCATGACAAAAGAATTAATTAGTGTAAGTCATAGAAAAAATAATGTCCGACCTTAGCTCAGTTGGTAGAGCGGAAGACTGTAGTCTGTGACAGCAAATCTTTAGGTCGCTGGTTCGATTCCGGCAGGTCGGATTTATTTTTTATTTTGTCAAAATTTATGATTTATTAACGTTCAAAAATGGAAAAGCAGAGAATGCAGCGTCACGCTTCAACAAAAAGTTAAACAAAAGATAATTGTAGGCAGAAACAAATACTAGTAACTGTTATGTGATTCAAAAACAAAATAAAGATTGTCTTGTTAGTGTTCTAAAAAATGGCTTTCAGTGACTTTTTCAGATATTTTATAGAATAGTTTTCGAGCTTCTCTGAACCAAAATACCAATAGATTCGTAATATTTAATGATTTATTCACAATTAAACAAAATTAACAAAAATTAGTGACGGACCTAAATTTTATAGAGAATATATATATTAAAATAAGTAAATGAGAGTGAAAATTAATACCTAAGGCTGTAACTGGCTACTTCCAGTAAATAAATAATTATTTGTGAAATAAAAACAGTAATGTATGAAAATGAAATTTGAATTATTTGGTTATTTCCAATAAATAAATAATTATTTGTGAAAAAATAATAATTAATAAAATTAAATGAAATTTGATTCATAAATGATCAAATTATCTTCATCTTATTTATTCATGAAAAAATAATAGATATCCATTCTAAAAATAAAATACGTGAAATTGTTTTTCTTGATTTGTAAATATTTATATAGTTTTATCGAATGATGCATTTTAAATAATTCTATTCGAGAAAACAACACTAGAACCTTGAACTTTCAAATTAAAGCCAAAAAATCTCTAACTGATGTTTGAGCCAAAACAATCTTCGAGTTTCAAATATTGTTTGCTTTAACTTTCATATTTTGTTAACTCGGTCATTTAAGAAATTCGAATAATCAACTGTTAAATTTGATTAAAAAAGACGTATGTTAACTCTTTAAACAACATTGTTTTAAACATTGATTAAATATTAATTAAACAATGTAATTATGCTTTTAAAAATACTTAAAATATCTCTTTTGCGAGACAATAGCCCTAAATCAACTACATCTTCCTCATTTTTGAGTAAACAAAATTAAGTCGTTTTATGATTCTAATTTCGCGAAAAAGATGTTTTAATTGTTTAAAGAAACAAAACAACATTGTTTGACTACTTTTGTAAAACGACACCATTTAAAAAATTAACAGACAAATATTTTTATAATCGAATTTAAAAGTTGACTGTTCAGGTTTTTAAATGACCGAAGAGATAAGATGACCTATTTAAAAGCTGAAGGTTTATTTAGCTCAAACATTGTAGGTTTTTGTGGCTTTAATTTTAAAGTCTGAAATTTTAATGGCTCTTCTCTCAATTTTATTCAACAAAATACTAGCATTCTACTCGCAGTGTTTCTTGGTCAAACATTTAGTTGCAGTCTAATATATGCATGTTTACTATCATGGCGTTTAGACACAATCTGCAATTTAATAAATGAAAGTGGAAATTAATAACTAAGATACGTCAGTTTCGGTTTCTCAAATCCATACACACCAATACATCATTTGGTAAAGTTTCTTGGGGTTCCTTCGAGTTCTTAGGTTTCGCAATATCTTTTAGGATCAATTTTGATCGGTTTAGAAAAATAAACAAACAAAATAATAAATTAGAGGAGGCTTCGAACCTGAATCTCGGCTTCATATTCGGTCCTAACCTTGTCGCTAGCATCACTTAACTTATCAAGAAACAGAAACTTTCGCATACCGAACTTCCTCGACCAAAGCGAGAGACTAACGAACGAGATTCCGGCGAAAAGCGAAAGCGACAGCTGTACGACGGCGTCGTAGGGGCGTTGGTGGTGGAAATCGCAGTCGGAGCAGATGAGCACGAAGTGTGAGATCATCGGAGCGCCGACGACTAGAAGGAAGAAGACGGACCACGAGATCAGAGCTGTGCCGCGGTTCGATTGGTCGAACCAGAGCACGATGCTCATGAACGTGAACCGTGATGCTGAAAACTCCGCCGGTTTGTCGAGGAGATGTTGTCGTGATCCTTGCTCCGATGATCCGTTCTCCATGGAAGGAAAGGGTACTTTCAGAGATATTTTTTTAGGAGGAAAAAGGCAGAACATAAAAGTCTGCGTTTTCTGGTTTTCTAAGTCACCTTTGGTGTGTTTAAATACTACAAGTGTTTATGTATATGTTAAGTTTTAAACACATGTATTAACATATGGGTTATGTTTTATTTTATTAGTTTTCAGATATTATGTGGTTTCATTATTGTTGGCTGATAGTTGTTGGAAAGGGTGTTTTTTTTTTTTTTAACTTTGGTTTAATATCTAAAATAATGATTAAAAAGGATGTAGTTGTTAGTATAATGGTCAGTATGGTGGTGATAATAATCAAATGAGTTAACAGTTTATTCATTAGGTGTTTACTGGCTGGATCTGACTAAGTATGACTTTTCAGTTGGAGACTAGTTTCCAGTTGAATTGGTGAAGAAGGAAACTATATTGGCTGACAACAAAAATAAATTGTCAAAAATATAAGTTAATTAGAAAAAAAAGAGACATGAGATATTAATTTTAAACTTTGAAGACCCGTCAGTTTTTAATTAAATTTATTTGAGATCAACTTAACTTAGACTTGAATGTATCTCAATTGTCTGGCTAAAAACAGTATGGCTGAAGTGTTTTTTTGACTTCTTGTTGTCTTTGAAAGGTTCAGGGACAGTTCAAGCAACGAATCGAAGAGCCAAATATGAAGAGAAAGTGGTGGTGGACCAATCCTTTTAACGCCTAGACTTTTTCCTGGTAAAAAATAGAACGAAGTGAAGAGCCAAATATGAGTTCTGTAATTAGCTCTGGGGTCATGGATCATCAAGCTTGACCCTCAGATACTTGACACATTGTACCGTGAGTGAACCTATACAAGGTTCTTTGTCCTTGAAACATTTCCTAGAAGTGTCTTACTTTGGTACGTGCAGCCGTTTACTCTTGCGAACAATGTATAGCGTAGTATTAAGGATGTCACTAGGCTTTTTTCCATAAGACATTAAAATATTGTGAGAGGTGAAATGTGTTAAGAAGAAGAACGACATAATACTGTTTGGTGGCATAATTCATATCCAACCTCAATAAATAAATAATAGCCAGTTTGATAATAATTAAAAAAATGAACTGAACCAAGCCTAAACAATCGTCCAGCTAAAAACAAATCAGCCATGATATGTTCGTTGACCCCAAAGTTTGTATATTTGTTTTGTAGATATTTAGTGGTTTTATGAAAGCTTATTATTATTGTTCATTAAAAACTTTAAACGTGAAACAGACTAAACCATTTTGAGAATTTACAAAATTCTAAGGGAATTGCTTAAATTATCAATTTCTTAATATTTATTTTCATATTTACTTCAACCACATTTGTTATTGGTTTAAAACATATAAATAATCATTTATATTTATATATTTATAAAGCAATTGTATAAATATATTTTGCCTACTTAACAAAACTTCATTTTTAGGTATTTTTGAAAATGTCTATTTAAAAAGAGCAAATCTCTCAAATAGCTTCTTTTAAGTTTTTGTCACAAAATAGTCTTCAAAGAAAAATGATCAAAATAACACTTTTTACTTTTTAAAAGATTAATATTTTTTTATTTTTTTGAAAATTTTAAGCTTCATCTCCAAAAATCCGCCCATAACTCTAAACTCTAAGTCTAGATTAGTTAATCCAAGGGTATAAATGTATATTTATAAACTTTAATAAAGGTTATTTTAAGCTTTTGATAAATGTATATTAACTTTTGATAAATGTATATTTATACCCTTTAATAAAGGTTATTTTGATGACAAAAACTTTTTTAGGTCTATCTTAGAGTATTTTTAATTTAAAAAAGATAAACATGAATAACTGTATTAATAGAAGATAAAAGTGAAATTTTCCCAAAATTTTATCAAAAGTCTGATTTGTTTAACCGGTAAAAAATTTGTAAAACTATTATGTTAAAAATTTAAATATAAAGATTTTCCGTGACTGAAAAATATAATAATAAATTATATATAATTAGTTATAATTTGTAAATAACATAAGTTATAGATTATCAAAAAATAATCTGTTAAATAATATATATTATCTAATATTTATACTAGTTCTGTAGATACTTATTTAATTTTACAGTGATTTTACTTTTAAAAATTGTGGATATTTGTCGTGATGATCCGCACTCATTTTTCATATGAAATAATCATTTTGCATTCCTATTTCAAATATTTAAAATAGATCCATTGGTGTGAAGTAGTTGTTGGAAATGCTAGTTACTTTGATTATGATGCGTCTCAATCTTTGGGCCTCAGCCCATAAGTCATTTGACATAGTGGGATCCCATTTGGTTGGAAAAATCTCCGGCGGTGATTTTATTGGACAAGCATGGTGGAGAACCCATAATACCCGCCCGCCTCGAGAACCCATCTTCATCTTCTTCTAAGTTCTAAAAACCGCAAATATCCAACCTCTACTGTTCTTTCCTGTGAATTTTCTGCTCTCTGAGACGCTCTCTGTCACGTGTGATTTGCAAAAGGGTTTATATTTAGTTTATTTTATGAGTTGTTGTTGTATTTGGAACGTTCAAGAACATTCATCGTGTTCGAGCAACGATGCAAGACGATGAAGAGTTGTCGAGTAATCGTTCAAGGCCTAGATTCAACCACTTGAGGAGCCTAATGTGAGTATCTTGGACTAGTGCGTTGGAGTCTTGGAGCATCAAGCTTGAGCAAGGAGTCAATGTCTTCCTTATTGTAAGGGTTTTATGACCCTTTTTGTGCGTTCAAAGTTGCTGTCTCGTTTTGTTCTCCATACATGACGCATTGTACCGTGATCGGACCTATGCAAGGTTCTTTGTTCTTGAAACCTTTGCTAGAGTGCCTTGTTTTGGTGTGTGCATCCGTTTCTTGTTTCTGTTCCTCATAGTTTTTGCAAGAATGGTACAGCCTAGTTAGTATTAAGGATTATTCAGTAGGTTTGTACTCTTGATAAGAGAATCTTCATAAAACAGTAAGATTGTAAATGTCACATGAAAATTGAAATGTGTTGAGAAGATAGGATAGTGTCCAGAGACAGGATAAGGATGGTGTTCAAAAGGCAATGTAATTGTAATGTGTAGAATATAAAAATGTGGAGAACCACATCTCTCTTTTTTTTCTTGCTTATCAATAGTTTATGGTGCTAAATGCCCAAATTCTTCAGAGATTGTTAGATTGTTTTTGTTTTTGTCAGAACAGAGGAGATATCACAGTAGAATACTGCACTGGAAGTGACTTGTACTTGTTTGGTAAGTTTATCCTTCTTTGGTTGTGTCAAATCTGTTTCCATTGACTAGTAGGAGTCTCTCAGAGTGGCTCTCTTTTGTCTGCAGATGAGTTACCAAACATCCAGGGCTCCCAATACTAGAATGTCAGTAATAGGTAGGATTTTAACTTTCTAATGCTTCAATATCTAGTCTCTGCATCTATTGAACAATGAATCACTAAAGTGTTGGTCTTTATATATGTATAGACTTGCTTTGATGTTGCTTTTTAAGATTCTCTAACGTTGCTGTGTTGGGATTATGTTGGGGGCATAGAATCTATACGATGTGTTTGTGAGCATAAGGGACGATGATGAAGCGGAACATTGCAAAACAATGAGGCTTGTCAGACTCTTGGAAAGTCTCTGCTCTCCACACTCTATCTTAGAAGACGAAGATTGTAATGAAGAATCATAGGATGTGTTGTTATTCATGACCAGGCTCATTGTAAAGGTATTCTAGACTGTATCAAGTAATCCATTACTAACTAAATCAAGAAGCAAAAATTATAAAATTATCTGTATTTTTTACTTTTTGATGAAGAATAGGTATATTGTATCCAAAAATACAAAAATCACGTATCATTCCCTCAAAAAGCTCTTCGGTATTAGCGTTAGCATCTCTCCCTCTCTTCACTTTATTGGTTTTTGTTGGGGGAAAGTGTAGCGAGAAGACGACGTCGTATAAGGGGACTTCTCACGTGGGAAAAGCTTTGAATCATGCGCCCCTCTTTATAATTTACTTCTCTTTTTTCCTTTTTCTTTTTCTGTTTTCAAATGATTGTTTCCGCCTGATATAATGATTTTTTTTAAGAAACCATCGGTTCATATTACTGTATGCGATTTCATTGGTCCGGTTGTTATTAAATTTGAAATTATCCGCCTTTATTTCAGATTTTAGCGTTAGTTTATTTTTTGAATATAATTATCTTTGTCCAATTAATGATTTCTTTAATTGCGTTTGAAATCTAATGGAGGATACCTTTTATAAATGAATAATCAATTGCAATTATTCTCGGATTTTGTGTTTTATTCGATACTCTTTAAGTTTTTTTGTTTAAATATAAAAATAAGACGTACAGTTACAG
Source organism: Moricandia arvensis (assembly GCA_905132765.1). NCBI lineage: Eukaryota > Viridiplantae > Streptophyta > Magnoliopsida > Brassicales > Brassicaceae > Moricandia > Moricandia arvensis. The sequence goes on from CAJHQP010000669.1 coordinate 92,851, forward strand.
AAACAGCATTAACTTTTTCGTAAAATAATATTCCTTTCACTTCCAGTAGGATTTTTTTTGTTTGTTTCTACCAGAAATTCAGAAGAACTAACATTACTCTTAATTTTTTAAAAAATCATAATAATAACTTTATAGATAGTTGCCAAATTGCGTACGGCTTTGTCTGGTGATCATTCACTAATTAGTATTTTTGATATAAAGTTCTTAGTATTAAATAATATAGAAAATATATTTTAAATTGATAATACAGAATGGAACATAGAATTGTTTCTGTAAAAAAAAAACACAACTTTATGCTAGCTTAAATTCTATAATATTTGATTCCTCTCTTGGAGATTTTTTTATTTTATTGAAGTGTGATTCCCCTAATTATTAAATATGTTTAAAATAAGTCGTGGGGAAAAAAATATATTCGGAAACAACTTTGACCCAAAGAGATATATATATATATATATATATATATATATAAATAATTCGTTTAAAGAAAAATGAAAGTAAAAGAAGCTTAGAAAAAGCCTTTATAATCATCACAATCAATGCGAGACCCAAAGATCTGAACAATCTCTCTCCATAGTGTGATTCTGTTTCACTATCAGAGAGCTTCTTTAGAGTTTGTTATAACTGAGTCGAGATAATGAGTGAACTCGAACTCGGAACGAGTCAGAGGATGACGACAGAGACACATCGCAGCACGACGACGTTTCTTGATTTGCTCAGACGCCAGATGAGCGGCGTGGATCGCACAAGGAGGAAGCGGACTCTTAAAGAACGGTTGAGATTCAACTGCATCGGATGCTGTGGGCCCAACACTGCTACTCACAGTCCAACACTCTCAAGTGAGGACGAAGTCGAAGAACAAAGTGAAACCCGATTCGTTCCCGGGTCGGATTCGGGTATGAGCCTTGCGACGGCCTTAGAGGCGGAGAGATATAACCGTGAAGATCAAGCGGTTGACATGACGCCGACAAGAGTGTCGTTAATGAGATTGCTGGATGAGACGGCGGAGAGAGTCTTTGATGACGGAAGAGAGACGGCGTTAACGGGTAATGATTCGGTGTGCTGCGTGTGTATGGGAAGAAAGAAAGGCGCTGCGTTTATCCCGTGTGGACACACTTTTTGCAGAGTCTGCTCCAGGGAGCTCTGGCTCAACCGAGGCTCGTGTCCTCTTTGCAACCGTCCGATCATCGAGATCCTTGACATATTTTGAAACGAATCGGACGGCTGAAAGTTCTCGATCCAAAGTGACTAACTACATTGAGTGTGATAGGCGTCGAGACAAAGTTTTATCACGTTTTGTACTTTTGTTATGAAAAAGATGATGTAAATGCCAAAAAAATTACAGGAGATTCTGTTTACAAGGCCCAGTAACTCAATTATAAGCCCAATAATAGCACTATCCCTGACGAATCATGTAAGCACCAGCAAATTGAATAGAGTAGAGCTAAACAAGAACTAAAAACAAAGACTCCTCAGTTAAATGATTCGATAAAAATCATGGGATGTGTTGATGTGCTTGGTCAAAAGATTGATCTTATTCCGATCACAGGCTGCTTATCTCCGTATAAGTCACAACCTCGCCTATTCCTATAAGTCTATAACTATATCGAACCAACCATCATTGAAATTCTTTGCCAGGAGACTGTTGAACGTGGATATCCACTAAATATAAATTCGGTTAAGATGGGACACACAAATCTTTATACTCCTTCCACTTTACTTTAATCGTCATTGTAGAGTAAAATTTTTGTTACAAAATAAATGTTATTTTAGAAATTAAATGCAAAATTTATTAATTGTATATAATATTTGAATTTTTATATTTTCTAGTTTATTTTTCTAGAGATTAAAATATGATTAGGTGAATCGTTAATGATATTTTTGCTTAATCTATTTTAATATATATGAATAAATCTAAAACGACAATTAAATGAAATGGAAGGAGTATTGAAGTACTCAACTATTTTACAAGATGTGTTAAAATCTATATTTTATACTATATAAAAGTTGAGGCTATAAGCCATTGAAAACGTCTTACATAATATTTAAATGGCCAATCATATTATGAAAAATGAATATTTAAAATTTTCTATTTCTATAAATATCAATATTGTCAAAATCGTTTATTTCAAAATAAAATATGAATCAATAATATAAAATATGGCAAACTTACAAAAATAAAAACACTTTATATAATTTAACTTAACTCATAACTGATTTTCGAAATTAAAATAAAATAAGTAACACAAACAATGATTAGTTTAAAAATGCAATACTTTTAAATAATTATAAATATATAAATTTAAAACACGTAATTTTCAAATATTAGGTTATATGCTATCTTAAATATTCACAACTAACATATATTACCCCCGTTTCGATTTAATTGTCGTTGTAGAGTAAAATTTTCATTTCAAAATAAGTGTCGTTTTAAGATTTCAATGCAAAATTTATTAAATTTATATGTTATTCTATTTTTTATTGGTTGAAATGTGGTTAAGTTTATAGGTAATGATGTTTTTTTAAATATGTAAAATTAAATATTTTCTTAATCTTTGTGTAAAAACTTAAAACGACAACCAAAATGAAAGAAAGGTGGTACAATATATAAGTTTGTGATATAAGTGTTTACTAACAGTCATATTATAATTTCAAACCATCAACATATTATGATAAATCATTTTTTAATTTGCTATTTATGAAAATGTCATAGCACTAAAACCGTTTATTTCAATATAAAACAGAAATTAAAATCAAATATAGCAAACTTACAAATTGAAAACATGATATATAATTTAACTTAACTAATAACGTATTTTTGGAAATTAACATAAAAATAACTAACAAAAATAATGATTCAGTGTGCTGCTTGTGCATGGGAAGAAAGAAAGCGTAACAACCCGCTCTGTGAGACCTAGAACGACTTTGCATAGCACCGATCCGAACCTTAATTGATGACAATCTGTCATGTAGGATTGTTGTTAAAGGGTGAGGTATTGGGCTCAAAACACCAAACACACCAATAACCTACCTGGGAAGTCAGTAAGAGCTCATAGGTGAAGGATTAGGGTCGGTGCTTTGCAGAGTCATCCTAGACCCCACAAGGCAAGTTGTTACATAAAAGTCGATTTTTATTATAATAATCCGCCCGTGGGACCATCATTGAAATTCTTTGTTAAGAGACTGTTCAACGTGGATATCCACTAAATACAAATTCAATTAAAATGAGGACACACTAATCTTTATACTCTCTTCTTTTCAGTTTAACTATCGTGGTAGAGTATAATTTTTGTAATAAAATAAGTGTTGTTTTAAAATTTAAATGCATAATTTATTAACTTTATATGATATATGAACTTTTATATTTTTCTATAAATTGAAATATGATTAGGTGAATCGTTAATGATGTTTTTTTAGATTGTATACAAAACTAAATGTTTTTTTAATATGTGTGAATAAATCTAAAACAACAATTAAAATTAAAACTTAGGGAGTATTGAAGAACTCAGCTATTTTAAAAGATGTGTTAAAATAGATGCAAGAAGATGCAAGATCAATGAAACATTATGTAAACCAAGTATGGGTTGAGTCAAAACTCAAATTTAAATTAAAGAAACAAAACCGGACAAACACCGCAACTCGGGTCAGTATAAAAACCCAGCTCAACCAAATACTAAACTTAATTCATTTATTTTGAGGAAAATATGAAAAAGAACAATCATGAACTTTCAAATTTAAGCCATAAAAAATATGAACTCACAAACAAGTCATTTTATACATCAACTATTGGTCAAACATGAAAAATTTACCCATTATCGTTGACCAAGCTATTTTAGACATGTTGAAAGTCAAACCGTTAATACCGTTAATGAATAGTTAAAGTCTTTCCTTGTCAGTTCTTTCATACTAATACTTTTACATGTAAAATATGTTCTTCTAACATGCTACATTTATTGAAGTTCAGTAATTGATTGTATTTTAAACTTGTTGTTTTAAAATATAACAACTACCCTTGATGATATATTTTCATCAGATTTTTTTTTAAAAACGAAAGATTCATACTACATGCATGTGTTTCTCTTTGCCTTGGCCTCAGCTAGGTCAATCCGTCCATCGTTGAATTATTCATATTGTCTGATACATCGAAACAAATTAAAAGTGAACAAGGAAATGATTCCCCCATATTAATGAAAATTGAAAAGTCCGAAGAACTCGTTGATCCCTCCAATAAACTAATGTGAATTATTGCAAATGAGAACGATTTAGTATTTGGCTGTGGTTTCAAAATACAGTACCAATTAAAAACAAAAACATAACTAAAGGAAAGTGTTTCGGTATAGATTTGAGAAACGTTAGTATATATTGATTGAATATACGCTATGTAAATTAGTTTCATAGAGTGAACAAGAATGATTCCCCCATATTAATAAGTTTACTTGCTATGAATGCAAAAAAACCATAAAGTCAATCGCAAGGCTAAGAAGGCTGCAACCAGAGAGACAGAGGCAGCAGCGGGAGAGTAGAGTGATACATGAAGGAAGTTATTTGATTTTTCATTACTTGTGTTGTATGAATCTTTGATTTTTTATTATATAGACTCTTGAAAAAAGGAATGAAGAAAAGAGAAAGAGTGAAGGAATAATGTGTGATCTTCAAAAATAATTAGTAGTTAAATCTTTTAAGTATCTCCCCTCTCCCCCTAAATAATATCATCTTTGTAAGGTCTCAAATTATAATTAAATGAATTTGTATGCTCTTGCTTATTCATTCAAATGCATCGCACTCCAAATTCATTTTGTGCAGTTTTTGTGCAGTTTTTTTTTGAACACTGTGCAGTTTCTTTTACCCTTTAGATTGCAATGGCAAAAGTCTTACATATAAAGGACCAAGATTCTAAAAGAAACATCATGGTTTGATTCTTTGAGAGCTGATGAAGTCTAGTTCTAAGACTTGAGAGTATATAAGCTTAGCTAGTGGTTGGAGTTCATCTAATGGACTCTTGGCTTATATTGCAAACCTACTGGATCTGATTCTTTGGTACTCTAATCAAGTTATGTGTGTGTGTTTGAGTTCTTGGATTACTAAATTTATAATTCATCATTATGTTATTGAACGTGTTGCTCTGTGGTTTCTTGTAGTCATGAATTTTCCAGCACAATATTCACTTGAGTCTTTTTCTCATAAAGCATTTTGCAATTTGCGATTCAAATTTGGTGTGGATTTTGGTCTTACTCCATGTTTGAGAGGGGTTATTAAAAATGACAGCATCTCAATATTGGATAAATCACCAATATTCTTCATCTAGTTGCGGCCAACTTGCGTTCAAAATGCTAAGTCCAACTATTCACAACAGTCAGTAATATCTCCTCTAGAACAAGCCAAAAACAGAGAAGTATCTAATAATAACAATACTATTGTTGAATCTCACCTTTTTGAGAAGGATGTTTCTTGAACATATCCTCCCAATGCTTCCATTGTTGAATCTACATGTCATTTCGAATCAAATGATAATTAGAGCGGGAAAAAGTCAGCTTCTAAATATAAAGTTCATGGCTGTTTTGGTTACCCTGGCTCCTCCAAGAACCATGGTTGAGACACAGAAGATGACGTGTAAAACCGCTAGCACGAAGATGAAGATATGGAGTTAATGTAATGCTTCCACGAATACTAAAGGAATCTGCCCCTAAAGACCATTAAAGCAAGAGAAGGTTAACAGAAAATGATCCAGTGAGATAAGAGTCGTAAGGGTTTGGATTGCTCTTGTGGAAAATAATTGTCGTGCACTGATGCTAATCGTATGAGATGATTCTAGAGCATGATGCTTCTCCAATGACTTCCTACACGGTAACATGTTGCTAGCAAGAGATCGTGGGACACATATATGCCTTATCACAACCTGAACACTGTTAGCATTAAAGAGATAAACCCCTACAAGTCTTTGGTACTTCGTTTCTCTTTGCAACCCTATGACTTCTTTTGTGGATCCCATTTATGATGTTTTATGACTGTTGTACCGACTAATTTGTGTTGAAGATTATATATTCTAGGAACTGTTGACATGATTTTCTTGGAATATTTCATTCGTTTTATTTAATATAAATAATCTAAAAAAAATATTCAATTTAGTTTTCAAAAATTATCTTTTACATAATATAAAATAAAAAAGTAAAATTAGCTAATGAAACTATATGTTCTATAAATTAAAAAATGAATTAACCTTATAAAGATTTTATATTTTTTATAAATTTAGTACTTTTATAAGTAATTTTATAAAAAAAATCATAAATTAAAATAATATAATTATATAAAGTATACATTTAAAACTCTCTATTTAATTATTTAATTGTAGATATATTCATATTTGGGGTGAGTGTGGTCCTTGGAGACCATCTTCATTTGACAGTCAGGGACTACTTGTTCAGCACAACAGACTAATGAGGACCCCATCCCTATCTCACACCATCTATATGTTTTTTAGTCTTTAGTACTTCATTGTTTTTTTGCAACCCTATGACATTTTGCGGATCTCATTTACTACTTAAGAGTTTTTCGACTTTTGTATAAACTAATTTGTGTTGGAAAATAGTCTCCATATTTTATTTGATGAACCCTAAGATTGTTATTGTGCCTAATCAATCCTTTTTATTATTATTTTTCTTCTATGAGCAGATAACTCTTAAGTTGCATTCCGAAGCTACTGCCAGTAGTGAGTGTGGTCCTTGGAGACCATCTTCATTTGACTGACAGTCGGAGACTACTTGTTGAGCACGACCAACTCATTGAGGACCCCATCCCTAGTCTGGATCCCATAGTCTGAATGGATCAGTGCAGCCACGCTTTGGGGTTGAGATGGGAAACAGAGAGTTGTTAAGTTGTAGGAACCTTATTTTACTACAATGGGGACAACTGGTATTTATAAAGATATTAAGAACATAAATCAAAATTACAATACCGAAACAAATGAATAAAGAAGAATTGCAGAGTCGAGATGGTTAATCTCTTTCCTTAAATCTTTAAACGCCCCGTAGTGTGACGGTTGCATAGCGCTCAGATTCCCAGGATACAACTGCAGCATTGGTTCTGTTTACCATCACCGAAAAACATAATCTATCGACCCTAATTTTGTGTTGCACTCTCAGACTCAAAATAAAAAAAAATACTAGCATAGCTATTCTAAGTGGGAGAGAGTAAACTTTTGTTGTTCAATGTCTTAGATTCTCTTGGATGTCTTTTTTCTATAATGCTAACAAGCCTTTTTATAGAAAAATAATGAGAAGCACAAGTTACATTTCCAACATAGAAATGAAACTTCCATGGTGCACTAATGGAGAGTTTAATTTTTTTCAACATTTTGACTAAGAAATTAAAGATTAAAAGTTATTATTGTTTGACCAAATCAAACAAATAATATACTTTAAAATGGATTTCTTTTTTATATTTTATCAATATAAAAGATCAACACATATTTGGTTTATAAGATTAAGTTGATGAACATGAAGTCCAACTAACAAATCAAAACCCAAATCCAATCAAATATCCAATGTGTGTATTTGCTACTTTGTACAATTTTCTCAAATCACACACATTGAACCTCCATTTCTCATTCACATAAAACTCATTTTTGACATATGAATACACTATTCATAATGTCCATAAAAATAGTTCCAACAATCCCCCACATGAATAGAAATGTCTCTAGACACTAGACAACTCGATAGACTTGACTTCCTAGACAAGACTTCCTAGACAAGACTCAACAAGACTTTACTTAAGGACTTTTGAGAGTACAAACGAAAAATCCACTGCATGATGAGTTGGTAGCATTTTTCAGCCTTGAACCAGTCATTGTTAATAGCTATCGGATTTACTCGAACAGGAGGTGGCCATGATGTCTTGAACCCCCCGGACTTTGGTGTAAACTGAGACAATAGCTATAACACAGCTTCATTCTCTCACAAAACTAGGTTCTCTGTTGTGTTCATTTGGCCGTGAACAGTCCTGGTTAATCATGAGTGAACTTGGAGAATATAGTCTTTCCTTCATTCTCCTAGAAACGGCCCCATTTCACACTCACAAGGTGATTTGCCATTAGTTTTGTTTAGAGGAGTATCATGTACTACTCCATTCATATCTCAAAACTGTGGACACAAATCATTAAAAGCAAATGCTTATCCTCTATTCCTTACATGTAGCATTGTTTAATCATCCTAGGAACTGGGTATAGACCGAAGTCTTACAGTGCTTTGGGCAGATTTAGTTTGACTTAGTTGTCTCCTTTAACCTATTTCTTGGGATCTCCAGTCAGTTAGGTAGAGTTACCGCCAAACCTCATCTTAATTCATAGACTTTAACCCATTCCTTTTGATAATATAACAATTTGATCTCATGACACACCTTTAATATAAGGATCCTAGGTTGTCATCATAATGAACATAATCTCTTGAGATTAGTTGAGATCAATTGTCTAATGATTTTTATTATCTTTTTTTCAAGATACAATTAACCATTATACACAAAACTCAGTGTGTGACACTAGTTTCTTTTTCTTTCTAAAAATCATATTGTGATAATTATCACTAAGTTCATGTGACATCTTGCCAATGACTTTATATGGTAAGTAAAGCTTCCCTCACATTTCTTGAGATAACTCAAAATATGCATATTTGCATTTAACATCTCTTAAGAGTTTAGAAAAATTGATCTACAACTCTTTTTAGATTTAAATGAATAAAAAGCAATTTCGAAAATTAATATACTTTTCTAAAAAAAATATTTTATTTTCAGAAATTCACATTTTACATACAACTATTTTCATAGTTCTCTCAAGTTGATTTGTAAATCCAACTTATATGCTTTGGATTTTTCCAAAAACATATTTTTGCTTTTTAGCAAATATACATATCATTACAAGATATGCTTTGTTGCATCAAAACCACAACTCTCTTTGATTATTTTCAGCGAGATTGAATTTAGAAACTACAATATACATGTCAGTTTCAGTCATGTTATTATGAGATTTCTCTTTTTTTTCTCATAGTCAATCTTTATATGGCTCGCATTAAAGCATTGACGAAATATAAATGTTTTGATCATTATCAACAACATTATATTACCTATGGCAAATAATTCATATGTGGCAGACCTCTCCCAAATTTAATTTGGGGCGTCGACTCACGAATCCATTTCCATCAATATCATTTGATCTCCTTAAAAATCGAAATGTTTGTTTATAACCATGGTATCACCATACTGGAAACTTAAATCATTTTTCTTCTTTTATGGTCAAACATGGACTCAATAATTAAGTTACACCATAAAGACAAAATCTGAAACAATAAATCAAAAATGTTAGACATTTTGGATAATTAAAGCAAATAATTATATTCTACCAAGTCAAAACATTAACACATACAAGCATTAACACACTATGACTAATAGCGCTTTTATTTAGTTATTTTTTTTATGACCTTATAAATTAAATAAAACAAATTTAAGTGCTCCACATCATAAGCACATGATTATTAATCAACTTCAGGAAAACTAGAAGCTAATAACCAAAGAGATATAGCAACATGCAATTATAATAAAGTGCAGGAGAATTATTTTTTCTTTTAAGAGCCAAAAAAGACGAAACTGAATATATGTATATCTGGTTCAAATAATGATCATTCCAGACGATGAACACAAGTTCATGTAAAACTTAGCAGAGATAATTGTTAGGGCAAACCAATGAAGAATTAATTTTTTTTTTACGATGGCTGAGATCTTTTTCCTCCTTTCAAATATGAAACCTGATCTTATGAAACCAGAGAAAAATATCACATTCATTAGTCCCAAAATAATAATAATTTTAATGAATTTACCCACACAAAATTTCAAAAATCTGAAACTTATTTCAAAAAAAAAATAAAAAACAATAGAAGAATTAATTCTCCATCACCAACAATTCTCTAATTCCAACTATAAATCATCAACCTGTTCTTAAAAAATACTTTAACAAATATCAGTATTGTTAGTGCAAAGCATAAATAATCTTTAAAGATTTAAGAGTGTAGGAACCTTATTTTACTACAATGGGGACAACTGATATTTATAAAGATATTAAGAATATAAATCAAAATTACAATACCGAAACAAATGAATAAAGACGAATTGCAGAGTCGAGATGGTTAATCTCTTTCCTTAAATCTTTAAACGCCTCGTAGTGTGACGGTTGCATAGCGCTCAGATTCCCAGGATACAACTGGAGCATTGTTTATGTTTACCATCACCGAAAAACAGAATCTATCGACCCTAATTTTGTGTTGCACTCTCAGACTCAAAATAAAAAAAAAATACTAGCATAACTATTCTAAGTGGGAGAGAGTAAACTTTTGTTGTTCAATGTCTTAGATTCTCTTGGATGTCTTTTTTCTATAATGCTAACAAACCTTTTTATAGAAAAATAATGAGAAGCACAAGTTAAATTTTCAACATAGAAATGAAACTTCCATGGTGCACTAATGGAGAGTTTAATTCTTGTCAACATTTTGACTAAGAAATTAAAGATTAAAAGTTATTATTGTTTGACCAAATCAAACAAATAATATACTTTAAAATGGATTTCTTTTTTTATATTTTATCAATATAAAAGATCAACACATATTTGGTTTATAAGATTAAGTTGATGAACATGAAGTCCAACTAACAAATCAAAACCCAAATCCAATCAAATATCCAATGTGTGTATTTGCTACTTTGTACAATTTTCTCAAATCACACACATTGAACCTCCATTTCTCATTCACATAAAACTCATTTTTGACATATGAATACACTATTCATAATGTCCATAAAAATAGTTCCAACATAAGTTTGGGGCAGTTTCTATCACCGGGGGATATGGGAGAGCAGTGGTGGAAAGCGGAAAGAACCGTAGCCCTAGAAGAAGCATAAGCCGTATCCCTAGGTGAAACAGGAGTCCCGGCCCTAGGAGGAGAAGGAGCAACACACCTGTACCAGCTAGAAGCAGCAGCCCGAGCAGAAACAAGAGTACGAGTCCTAGGAGGAGGAGCAACACACTTGTGCCAACAAGAAGCCGAAGACGGGAGCAGTACGAAGACCCTTCACCAAGCTAGTGATTTGATTCTTCTTTCTCTTAATAGCCTTCTCTAGGTTTTATGGTTATGTCTCTCTTTTATAAAATCCCTTACTAGATGGATGGATGTAGTCCAGGTTCCTAGTGGTAGTGGGGATTATGGATAAAAAGTATAGCATTTATCTACTGCTTCTGGTTCAATTTAGGTGCATAGGTTAGTAAGTCTTTTTTGCTTGTAGTAGTTTTTCTTTTTTTCATCATTCCGCCGTAAATTTAGTACAATATTATTAATATTGGTTTATCAGGGTGTTGTAGGCACAGGGGGGGGGGTAACCTATGATTTGGTTGGAGGTTGGAACCAAGCTACAACCTGAAATCAAAAGAATAGATTTTCTTATGAGTTTTATGAGTTTTATGATGCAAACAAGAATAAAATGGAAAAACGAATGAGATGATTATGATACTGAATAATGAAAATAAGAGCAATAAAGATAAGGAATAGATTGATGGGGATGTGATCTAGATGTTGGACTTGAGTCTCTCTCAGCTAGATCAATGGATGGAAGATGGATGAAGATTGAGCCGGTCTTGTTGGACTGAAGTCTCTCTCAAGATCGATTGGTGGATGGAGATGGGTTGATGGACGCCACAAAGATCTATGGAAGGGATCCTTGATAAGTCAGGATGCTCTGGAGCTGCTTCACACACACTCAAAAGACTTAGAACAATAGTTTTAAGAAAACTAGAAAACTGATTCTTCATTAATAAAAGTTCAAGGGTGATTTACAATGAGGCAAATGAACTGAGCTTTATAGGCTCGACATAACTGTTCTAACAGTCATAAAATGACAAAAGGAAAATGACTAACTCGAAAATAAAGTCTTGGCAGCAATGGCATTGATGGCTCCAAGAATATGGTCTTGTAGCATGATTTGGTGCACCATCATTGGAAACTTGGGAGCCTTGTATCTTGAAAGCTTCTGGACGTGGCCATGGTTTAATAACCTTCCTGATATGCTTGATAAGTTTCTTGAATGAGAATATAGCCGTTGGTCCTTGTCCCCTTTGGTTTGAAGAGTTTCAATAAAACATGTTGGTTTGGCCAATTTGAGCAAACCGGGTCTATCCTCTGGTCTGATTGGATTCGGTTTGATCTGATGGGTGCTGGTGCATATTTGGACTCCTGGATAAGCTAGAAAGAACTCCAAAACGTGGTAGTTTTGATGGCTGGGTCGTCCCTGAGTTATTGCATCAAATATGCAAGCATCCAAATAAGGCAAGTTGTGGTAAATGCAGATCCTCCTGATCCTATGCTGGCTGGTGCATGGTAGGAACTTGTAGAACTCCTCTGTACCATTGATTATGTCTTCTGGGGGTCTTGGTATGATCAGATAATCGTCTGGTCGGAATTGATTGGCTAAAAGGTGATTGAACCGAAAGATTGTCCAATCTTTCCTTAAACTGCTCGGTTTGGCCGGTTTAGGGAAAATGAGCATATCTTCCAATTACCTAGTCCAAATATCGTGATCTTGGGCTTTCTGGAAATCTGAGAAATCCATATTGAATCCTATGATGGGTTTTGGGTCAGGCCGTGTCTTCATTGGGCTTGGATCCTCTTCCAAAGCTGAGTACTCGCGGATGAATGGGCTGGCAAACCTCTGTTTTGTAAAATCCATAACTCTTGGGCCAGTGAATATTTTGGTCCGCTTCAAAATGGGTTGGACTCCTCATTGAGTTTAGAATCCATGAAAATTGTTTTCACTCCAAAATCTCTTCTGGTTGTCAAGGTATTTTTCTTTTACTGAACATGTACCACTGGAACCTCCAAAGTGGTTGGTATAGGCAGCTTGGTGAGACTCTGGTTGAACCATGGATTTTGTGCCCTCAACATCCCCTCCCTCTTGATAAGGTTTCGACCTCGAAACTTATAACCTGCACCAAGATAGAGCAAGTCAGGTTTCATTCTCTTTTGGGAGTATAGAGTCTTACCTTGATAAAAATTTGGTTTGGTGATGCATGGTGCATCTGGTGGCTCTTCTTTGAAGAGATGGGACAAGATCACGCCTCTGTCCTGGACATATTCAGTGAATCTCTTCTGGACTGGATGTTCCTTCACTCTGTTGGTAACCTTCATTCTGACCATCTTTTGGGTTGATCCTCCTAGCAACAAAAGATTATCCGGTGGGATTTCTTTGAAGCTTTCTTTTTGGCAATGTGAAATAATCTCAACATTCATGGGTGCATCAACATGCTTAAGAATGATATTCTTCTTTGGACTGGTTTGGTTTGAGTGCTTCCTTTCTTGCAGATTCTGATACTTTTCTTCTCTTATTCCAATGGAAAGAATTTTATAAACCGAGGGAAGTATAGAACAAGTAACCCCCAAGTTAATTGTTGCAAGTAATACTTCCTGTTGGGCAATGTGATCCCCTTGGTTTCCTGCGAATACATCACTTTACCTTGGGATAGACAATTTTATTAATCTTGTCATAGAGTTAATAAAAACATTCTGGTCGAAAGTGAAACTAACCATAGGTTTTGGTACTTGAACAAGACATTGGGCAGTTTTCGGTTTCCACTTGTGGTGTGGGTTTTGATTGAGCTCATGTTCTGGTTCTGCCCTTGGAACTTCAGTAGGCATATGACTATCATCTGGTATCCCTATACCAAGAATATACACGTCAATACCAGTATCTAAAGGTGGTGTTAGACACTTACCTTGGTTTGATACTTTGGTTACTGGTTTTGCCCTTTTAAGCTCCATGGACTGCATTGTGTCTTGATCCTTAATCTGGTCCATGGGAGGACTGACTATTGGTTTGTCTTCTCCTCTGGATTCAGGCTCTTTAATACCTTTAATAACACTCTTGGGCAAAGACAAGTGCATCATACAAGTAGTAGATGATTCATGAACCAAATCAAGTGTAGGACTTACCTTAGCCTTTACTTGTATAATTTCTTGCTCTGGTTTTTCTTTGGACCTGCTCAAAGAGTTTTGGCCGATCTCCCTGGCCTTTGGGGTGTCACTCTTCAGGACTAAGCAATGGTCAGTGGTATGCCCTTTGGTTGGCTGAAAGTTGTCTTGTGGAGACAAACTTCTTTGGCATTCTTGTGGCAACTCTTTTCTTGCCTCTTTGGAACCATGAGTTGGATACCTTCTTGGAAAGAGTTCTTGGATTTCAGAACTTGTATAATCAGGTGCAAACTCGTATCTCATGGCTTCCTTAAGAGCTCCCCACGTTTTGATAGTTGGCTCCTTGTAAAACCATCTATCACCTACTTCTTGTACCCACCATTTAAATGCATCATCTCTAAGTTGATCAATGGCATAAATTAACCTCTCCTTTTTCTGGATATTGTTGTAGTGAAAACATTCATCAAGGTTCCTCTCCCATCTTAGATAACCTCTTTTTCTTGAAAATGTAAGGAGTTTAACTTTATCAGCAACATATTTATAATCAAACCAAGAATTAATAATATGTGGGTTGCGGGTGTTAGAAATTGGAGGCTAGTTGATCCTGGAATGATCTGGTGGCTTGTGATAGGGATTTTTAGTCCTCAGAGCAAATCAATGTAGTATTTAAGATTGTCGAACCACATAGAACTAATGATCTATAACACTAAGAATACACAAACTTTCTTAATCCAAGCAAATAGAAAATGAATGATTTATAACAAGCTAAACTCCTAGAATTATAAACAAAGTGATCTCAATTTCAAATAAGAAATAAGTGCAAGAATCAAACTTTCAATCAATAGTTAAGGATAGATCCATGGGCAAGATAATCAATATTGGGTGATCAAGATTCAATCTAGGATGCTCATACAAAACAATCAACAAGTCTATAGGTCTAGAGCTCATTTAAATAGATTAATCCACTCTCGTGACAATAATCCCTATGCTAATCATCCATTAAACATCAGCTCTCGTTGGCCTAAAACATTCAAGCATGCATAAATAACAAGTCTACTAACCATTTAACATTTCTAACATCAATTCTCATTGGTTAGACATGTAAAAGACAATATTAGGTTGGTTCAAGCATTTCATCGAACACCTTTCGGGCGTGAAACAACTTATGATCTAGATTAGATTTCTCAACCTTAATCTAGCACTAAGATCACCTAATAAATCATAGAACAATATTAATTAAGCAAGAATCATCCTAAATATCCACCTAATCACCTTAATCTACTTAACCGATAGATCACAAGTGTCTACTCAATAAACTCTATGAAAACCCTTAAATATATGTGAGATTCAAGGCTAATCATCTTAATGAGCAAGATAAACACAAATAAGAATGAAGTACTTCCTTAAAATGATCTAAAGATTCAAACTTTTACAATGAAAAATAAGTTCTTGAGAGAAAAATGAGATATATAGGGTTTTGAGGGTCTAAAACTATATATAGAGAGAGGTAAAACTCGAGTTGTTTCAATCACAAACCAGGATTAAACCAGAATAAACCAGAATCAAATTGTTAAAAAACAATTGGCCGCGCCCTTCTTTTGCCGCGGTGGTGCCCGTGGCAGTTTTTCTTTTGGCTGCGGCCTGCGTATGCCGCGGCGTCACCCGTGGCGAATTCCTGTCCATTTCGTCGACCAACGGCCGCGCCCTCCGTATGCCGCGGCCTTGTCCGCGGCGTTGCACTGCCTGAATTTGTCGTATGATGGCCGCGACCAGCCTTCACCCGCGGCAAGATGCCCGCGGCACTCATCTTCTCGTCACGGCCTCCATATGTCGCGGCGTGCCTGCGGCGTTACTTCGACAGCACCCCATTTTTCATCATTTTGAATGTTTCATGACTCTTTTGGCTCCAAAACTTCACTTGCACTTCTTCAAACCTGAAAATATGCAAATGCAATGCAATGCAACCTATATGAACCTAAACACTAGTGCAAATGATCAATTTATACACAAAATACAAGATTAAAACCATGAATTATGCAAGATATCAACTCCCCCAAACTTGCTCTTTACTTGTCCACAAGTAAACTTTCAAGAAAAAGATGAGAAAATATCTAAAAATGAGAGCTTGTAAATAAAAGAAACATTTTCTAACCTTCAACATGATATCCTAAAAGACCCATAGCAAATAGCATGAACAATCTTTTCTATTACACTCTAGCTTCTCAAGGCCTATCTTAACTCTAATATCTCTATAAAATTTACTCACTCATCAATCAACAAGTCTATTAACCAACTCTCACATTCATTCAAACAAGCATGTAAGGTGAATTCTTGCAAAATGGGAACTTGATCTCAATCATTTGATTTGGTGAGTGAAAATGGTCTAGTGTGAAAGAAGAGAAGGTTTCAAATACATCTTTTAAAGTGACTCAAAAATAGGAACTTGATCATTATGCAAAATTTATCTAAGATAAAGAGCAATTCATGCATACATAGATTGGTTCTCATCATACTACCCTTTCCTAAGTGATTCCAAGTTCTACCCTTCTTCTTCTTTTATCCCAAAACCCAAAAACAACACCCATTTCATCTCTCACCCAATGAACACTCTCTTTTTCTTTGACTTACCCAGCTAAGGACTTTTTATCTTTAAAGACACTTGGCTCTCTCCTTTTTTTCTTTTTTTTCTTTTCCCCACTCTCTTACTGTTTCTATCTTTTCTTTTCGTTTCTTTTGGGGATTTATTTGACTTATCTAGAGCCTTTCTTTTCTTATTTTCTTGTCCTTAGGGGTTTCTTTTCTTATATCACTCTTTTGTTCAATCCTTTCTCTCTTCTCCCAAACCCAAGATTTTAAGCTTTAAAGCACAAAAATCCAACGACCATCCTAAATGCTATCTCAAATGAAGTCCTAATGCTATCAAAAGATGAGAACAAGCCTATGTCGCTCCCTATACTCTCAAGATTTTGCACATGACAAGCTATCAATAAGAGGCCTCACACAAGCAAATCAATGATGGTTTCAAATAATGGTATGGGTGATGGGTATGGAAGTGCCATTTGAGTTAACAAGAGGGTAATGAATGGAGTAAGATAACCCAAATGTGTATGAGATCTATGACTAAGTATGCAAGTGCCCATATGCAAGAGAAAATAAGTTCATTAAGCTCAAGTAGTTTGGAGTTGGTTTCAAGAACAAGTCAATATCAAGCTCACAACAAGTTTCAAGTAGAGTCTTCAAGGTTTGAAGCATACAAGATTTTCAATAGATGTTTAAGCTACTTGATATGTTTAGCTAGGGTATCATGTTGAGTTCTAGACATATGCTCTTTGCAAGGAAATTAAAACACAGCTCCCTATGCATATGGATGCAACCTAAATGCTTCTAGACTCAATCCTAAAGATGCAAATAAAACAAAATATGAATCTAAATGCTTGTTTTGATGTTTTTGAAAATTTTCAAATTTTTAGGTTTTTCTATGCAAATAAGTATGTACAATGCAATGCATGAGATGCATGAAAAGTAAACAAGACAGAAAACAAGGTGAGATAGTATACTCTCCCCCAAACTTACTTCACACAGTCCCTTGTGTGAGAGTAAATTTGAAAGAGAGATCAAAGAAAAAATAAAACATGATGAACTGAGTATTGACAAGGTAGAATGCACTTACTTGAAGTTGGCCTTGATGAAAGGAGGGAATAAGGAGGGAGAGCTTGTTGTGACCTTGGCCATTTTCTCTTCACCTCTTGGAAAGATTTAGAATTCCCCAAACTTGTCCCTAAACTTATTCAAACATACTAAAACAAGATAAAATATAAAGAGAAATATATACAAAGGATAAACATGGGAATGCCTCCCAAGTGCGCTTGTTTTAAGTCTCTAGCTTGACTTTGTGTGCTTGTTAGTCATAAGTATCAAAAGGTTGAGCCAATGCACCTTTGATCCTTCTCCTACAAGTACAAAAAAAAAGTATGCAAAGAAGCACACTACTGTCCAAAGAAAATAGACATATTTTTCATCAAAGAGCTTCACTAAAGATGTAGCATGAATTATGAAATGCTCTTTGAGGTTCAGATGGTCATGAGAATCAAATGCATTTGGTGAAAACACAAAGTCAACTATAGGCTCAAACAATGTTTTAACATAGTAGTCAACTTTATCTTCATCAATCAAATAAAACACAATGTTCTCATTCTCATGATTGTATTGGACAAGGGGGTTTTCTATCTCAAGCAATAGCTTATCCACATCAAGTTCATTCCCTAATTCAGCTAGCTCAAGAGGAAGTCTAGATTCATCAAGCATCAAAAAGTTAGTTTCGAGATCAATTGAAGCACAAAGATAGTTCTTGTCAAAACAAACTTCAAAATAATCTCTAACAATCTTTTCTACTCTCAAGTCATCTTGTTTTCTAGTCTCATATATCAGATCAAGACATTCATTTAAAAGCACCAGAGAATCAAGATTAGGGGCAATGTTCTCACCACAAGGCAAACAAATTTCCTCAAGTTGAAGTTTTAAAGTAGAAATGCTTGTACCTTCCAGCTGGAGTGGTGGAACCCAATACATTACCTCATTAAGGGCACAAGCAGCATCAAACTCATCTTGAGTAACTTCCCTTCCTTCAAACTCTGCTCTATCTCTAATGAGGTGTATCCGGACCATTTGTGCTAGGTGTCTCATTGGCTTGCTCCAATACTCTTTCATTCTCTTAAGCCGATGTAACTCCACTCTTTGGTCTGGTGTGAGTATGCGTATATCAAAGGGTGGTGGCTCCACATATGGCTGATCTTCAATGTGATCTTCAAATATGTCTTCCTCTTCTTGTGGCTTCTCAAAGTAGCTTGAAGCCATCTCTGTGAATAATAAAAGCTAGAATAAAAAGGTTAGTAACTATACAAAACAAAACAAAGCATAAGAAAATAAAGCTTAATCTCAAGAAAGTTTAAAATCCTAATGACAAATCTATTTAGTTCCCCGGTAACGGCGCCAAATTTGATAGGGATTTTTAGTCCTCAGAGCAAATCAACTAGTATTTAAGATTGTCGAACCACAGGGAACTAATGATCTATAACACTAAGAATACACAAACTTTCTTAATCCAAGCAAATAGAAAATGAATGATTTGTAACAAGCTAAACTCCTAGAATTATAAACAAAGTGATCTCAAATTCAAACAAGAAATAAGTGCAAGAATCAAACTTTCAAACAATAGTTAAGGATAGATCCATGGGCAAGATAATCGATATTGGGTGATCAAGATTCAATCTAGGATGCTCATACAAAACAATCAACAACTCTATAGGTCTAGAGCTCATTCAAATTGATTAATCCACTCTCGTGACAATAATCCCTATGCTAATCATGCATTAAACATCAACTCTCGTTGGCCTAATACATTCAAGCATGCATAAATAACAAGTCTACTAACCATTTAACATTTCTAACATCAATTCTCATTGGTTAGACATGTAAAAGACAATATTAGGTTGGTTCAAGCATTTCATCGAACACCTTTCGGGCGTGAAACAACTTATGATCTAGATTAGATTTCTCAACCTTAATCTAGCACTAAGATCACCTAATAAATCATAGAACAATATTAATTAAGCAAGAATCATCCTAAATATCCACCTAATCACCTTAATCTACTTAACCCATAGATCACAAGTGTCTACTCAATAAACTCTATGAAAACCCTTAAATCTATGTGAGATTCAAGGCTAATCATCTTAATGAGCAAGATAAACACAAATAAGAATGAAGTACTTCCTTAAAATGATCTAAAGATTCAAGCTTTTACAATGAAAAATAAGTTCTTGAGAGAAAAATGAGATATCTAGGGTTTTGAGGGTCTAAAACTATATATAGAGAGAGGTAAAACTCGAGCTGTTTCAATCACAAACCAGGATTAAACCAGAATAAACCAAAATCAAATTGTTAAAAAACAACTGGCCGCGCCCTTCTTTTGCCGCGGTGGTGCCCGTGGCAGTTCTTCTTTTGACCGCGGCCTGCGTATGCCGCGGCGTCACCCGTGGCGAATTCCTGTCCATTTCGTCGACCAACTGCCGCGCCCTCCGTATGCCGCGGCCTTGTCCGCGGCGTTGCACTGCCTGAATTTGTCGTATGATGGCCGCGACCAGCCTTCACCCGCGGCAAGATGCCCGCGGCACTCATCTTCTCGTCACGGCCTCCATATGTCGCGGCGTGCCTGCGGCGTTACTTCGACAGCACCCCATTTTTCATCATTTTGAATGTTTCATGACTCTTTTGGCTCCAAAACTTCACTTGCACTTCTTCAAACCTGAAAATATGCAAATGCAATGCAATGCAACCTATATGAACCTAAACACTAGTGCAAATGATCAATTTATACACAAAATACAAGATTAAAACCATGAATTATGCAAGATATCAGCTTGGGCTCGACATAGACAGCCTCTGGTGCATCTCCAAATCTTCTTTTTCCATGCTGGGCACGTTGGCCTCGTGCCTTGTTTCTTTTCCCCAACTGAGCAAGCCGATCTTTTATTTTCTCTAATGCTGCTAGTTGCTCGCTTTGTGTGGCTAGTAGAGCTTGGTTTTCTTCTTTCTGTCCCATTTCTTCCTACAAGCAATCTCAAAGATCAAGTGAAGTATAGAGAAAGTTCTGGTCGTACCAAAATAAATCAAATGCAACAATGCAACTTACGGTAAACCAAGAATTATGCAAATATGGGACCAAAAATGAATTAAACTATGCAAAATGATTTTTCTTTGGTTTTTTTTATGCAAGCACGAAGTTAAGACTATATGAAATGCTAATAACACTAACGGAAAGAAAATATGGAAACAAACTAAGATGCAATATATCTTTTTTTTGAATTTTCTTGTAAGAAATGCAATAAACCAAAACTATGCTAAATGATAAAAACTAAACTCAAAAATTTATTTTCTTTTCCTTTCCGATGCAAGGACGACATGAAAAATTAAAAATGGTCTAATGAACAACTAGAATGATTTTTTTTTTGGATTTTATACTTGCTTGATATGCAATGCAAATGAAAAAGGAAAGAATTCAAAAGCAGATTTCTTTATGGGTTTTTTTTGTAAATGAATGCGCACAATCTAAATATGGTAAATGGAGCTGGGGAATGAATGCAAACACAATATGAGTTTTCTTTTCAAAATTTTCGTGGATCAAATGCAAGAAATTTATCTCTTTTGTTTTTCTTTTCTTATGAACACAAAAATGCAAAAACTGTTTTTATGGCTTTTTCGATTTATGAATGCAAACAAATGAAAACAAAATATGATGCAAGGATAGATTCGACCTGATTCAGGAGCTTTTAGCTCTGGTACCAAAAATGTTGTAGGCACAGGGGGGGGGGTAACCTATGATTTGGTTGGAGGTTGGAACCAAGCTACAACCTGAAATCAAAAGAATAGATTTTCTTATGAGTTTTATGAGTTTTATGATGCAAACAAGAATAAAATGGAAAAACGAATGAGATGATTATGATACTGAATAATGAAAATAAGTGCAATAAAGATAAGGAATAGATTGATGGGGATGTGATCTAGATGCTGGACTTGAGTCTCTCTCAGCTAGATCAATGGATGGAAGATGGATGAAGATTGAGCCGGTCTTGCTGGACTGAAGTCTCTCTCAAAATCGATTGGTGGATGGAGATGGGTTGATGGACGCCACAAAGATCAATGGAAGGGATCTTTGATAAGTCAGGATGTTCTGGAGCTGCTTCACACACACTCAAAAGACTTAGAACAATAGTTTTAAGAAAACTAGAAAACTGATTCTTCATTAATAAAAGTTCAAAGATGATTTACAATGAGGCAAATGAACTGAGCTTTATAGGCTCGACATAAGACTGTTCTAACAGTCATAAAATGACAAAAGGAAACTGAATAACTCGAAAATAAAGTCTTGGCAGCAATGGCATTGATGGCTCCAAGAATATGGTCGTGTGGCATGATTTGGTGCACCATCATTGGAAACTTGGGAGCCTTGTATCTTGAAAGCTTCTGGACGTGGTCATGGTTTAATAACCTTCCTGATATGCTTGATAAGTTTCTTGAATGAGAATATAGTCGTTGGTCCTTGTCCCCTTTGGTTTGAAGAGTTTCAATAAAACATGTCGGTTTGGCCAATTTGAGCAAACCGGGTCTATCCTCTGGTCTGATTGGATTCGGTTTGATCTGATGGGTGCTGGTGCATATTTGGACTCCTGGATAAGCTAGAAAGAACTCCAAAACGTGGTAGTTTTGATGGCTGGGTCGTCCCTGAGTTATTGCATCAAATATGCAAGCATCCAAATAAGGCAAGTTGTGGTAAATGCAGATCCTCCTGATCCTATGCTGGCTGGTGCATGGTAGGAACTTGTAGAACTCCTCTGGACCATTGATTATGTCTTCTGGGGGTCTTGGTATGATCAGATAATCGTCTGGTCGGAATTGGTTGGCTAAAAGGTGATTGAACCGAAAGATTGTCCAATCTTTCCTTAAACTGCTCGGTTTGGCCGGTTTAGGGAAAATGAGCATATCTTCCAATTCCCTAGTCCAAATATCGTGATCTTGGGCTTTCTGGAAAGCTGAGAAATCCATATTGAATCCTATGATGGGTTTTGGGTCAGGCCGTGTCTTCATTGGGCTTGGATCCTCTTCCAAAGCTGAGTACTCGCGGATGAATGGGCTGGCAAACCTCTGTTTTGTAAAATCCATAACTCTTGGGCCAGTGAATATTTTGGTCCGCTTCAAAATGGGTTGGACTCCTCATTGAGTTTAGAATCCATGAAAATTGTTTTCACTCCAAAATCTCTTCTGGTTGTCAAGGTATTTTTCTTTTACTGAACATGTACCACTGGAACCTCCAAAGTGGTTGGTATAGGCAGCTTGGTGAAACTCTGGTTGAACAATGGATTTCGTGCCCTCAACACAGGGAAAAACTTGTTCTCGTGTGTAACGCTGGCTAGTTGAGCATATTGTTGTTGAAGCGATCTGGCTCCATATGAAGAAGCATTAAAAGACAACATTGGAAAGTCTGAGCAGACTTCGAAAGCTAAGAGCATCTTTATCGCACATACGGTTCTTAATTCTTTTTTTTATTTTTGGTCTTTAAAAAAAATAAAAAATGCACCAACAACAAACCGCCATGTGTCGGTGGAGTCCGCGAACACTGCAAAATACCCACTACAAACGTTTCTTATTTGACACCCACAAGAGACGCTTTTGGGTAATCTGTGGGACCCTTCCTCATAAGAGACACTCATTTTATAAGTGTTAAAGATGCTCTAAAAGCGTGATTAAGAAACTCTGGAGGGATTTTGAGGCGAATATGTCAGACGACCTGAACTGAAACTCACCTCCTATACTCAGAGGTGCGTTCTTAATTAAGCACGATGAAATTCATCAACATTTCAATCACCAAACTCAAGTTCATAAAATGGAAAGTTCACAAAAATAATCATCAATTTAAAACAACGTAATATAATATTTAGGTTGTGGGGTCGAGACTCGAGGGGGTAGTTATCCGACAAAGAGAAAAAGATTTGTGATTAGGGTTTAAGAAATACCATAAAATAGATTTTAAAAATTTTTGACCCAAAAATAACAGATAAAAACAATTAAAGTAGACTTTTATTAAAAAAATAAATATATATTTATCTCTCTTACGTTAACTATTCTAGAGTTAGAGTTTAGAATTATAGGGGTGAAGTTTTCGGAGGTGATGTTTAAAATTAAAAAAAAATATTAAATTTTTTTACATAATAAAAGTTTATTTTGATCATTTTTTTTAAAAAAAAAATATTTTTTGTGATAAAAACTTCAAAAATGACTAGTTGAGAGATTTGACCATTAAGTTTTGTGAAAAAGGAAAAAGTGTCCTTTGTTAAAAGGAAAAATAAAACCATTAATTTTCTGTGTGAGTTTTTTCTTTTTAACAGAGACGGTGGGAAAAAAAAAAGGAAAGGAGGTTGGGGCCAAAAATAATATTTAAGTAATCCGACAAAGAAAAAAAGGTTTGCAATTAGGGTTTCAATAATGGCGTGGAAGGAGGATTTGCGGTTGTACAATACGATGACAAAAAAGAAGGAGATTTTAAAGCCAATCAATCCAGGGAAGATCGGAATGTATGTCTGCGGAGTCACGCCTCACAGTTACGGTTACGTTGATCTCGACGAAGCTCGAACATACGTTGCTTTTGACGTCCTTTACAGGTTTCCTCTCTCACAAGACCACACCACACCATGTTGTTTAAATGTTAAGTTTCTTGTTAACATATATATATGCAGATACTTAAGGTACTTGGGTTACCAAGTTACTTATGTCCGGAGTTTTGGAGACCTTGATGACAAGGTATGTATGTATGTCCCAGTGATCTCTTTTTTCTTTTGTAGAACTGTCTCTCTGAGTATTGTTTGCAGGTATTCTTAAGAGCTAAGCTCTATGGAGGGAACCCACTAGACCACAGCTGTCGCTTCTACGAGGAGTATCTTGTAGATATGGATGCTCTTCAGTGCCTCCTTCCCACCCACCAGCCTCGTGTCAGTGACCATGTGGACCACATCATCAATATGATAATGAAGGTTAGTTTTAGAGTTAGGACTGTTAAGGATACACAATATCTCAATATTGAATGCCTTCTATGTACTTAAGGAAACTTGTATATTCGTCTAAACCTAGCTCTCACGTCTTGTACGATATATATACTCTTGTAAGGTTCACAATGAATAAATAAGAAAACATCTTCTTCTACATGGTATCAGAGCCTCCATCGATACCCTAAAACTTTTTTTTCCGGCTGCAACATTATTCTCTTCTCCCACTCTTCTCTTTCTTCTCTACCAGCCATTCTCGCCATGTCTGCAACATCAGCAGAGCTAGTTGATGCCACAAACCCCTCCCTTCTTAACGTCAATATGCAAAACGTCACCAAGCTCTCATCAAGTAACTATATGATGTGGAGCTTACAAGTCAGAGCCTTGCTTGATGGCTATGATCTTGTTACCTTTATTGAACCAGTCATGGCACCACCGTCCCCCACCGTGGTTATCAATGGAACAACAAGCGCCAATCCCGCTTACACCAAGTGGAAAAGACAAGATCGATTGATCTATAGTGGACTCATCGGTGCAATAACGGAAACGGTACAGCCTCTTGTCTCTACCTCCAAAACCTCCGCTGAAATCTGGACGACACTGGCTGCCACCTACAACAAACCGAGCAGAGGCCATATACAACAGCTCAAACTGCAACTCAAGCAATGGACAAAAGGATCTAAGACAATAGATGAGTATGTGCAAGGATTCATCACTCGCTTTGACCAACTTGCCTCATTGGGCAAACCAATTGATCGTGAAGACCAACTGGAATACATTCTTGGCGGTTTACCAGAGGATTACAAGACTATCTCTGATCAGCTTGAAGGCAGGGACGTGACACCATCAATAACAGAGGTCCATGAAAAACTGTTGAACAGAGAAGCTAAACTGCTGACACTTACCACTTCCACCGCTTCGGCTCTTCCTATCACTGCGAATACAGCTTCACACCAGCCTCAAGATCGCCACCAGCACCAGCACCACACTCAGCGTCAGTCTTCCTCCTGGAACAGAAATCAGAACAACCCACGATTCCAAAACAACAGAGACAACAAACAGACAAAGGGATATCAAGGAGGTTACCAAGGAAGCTATCAAAGTGTACATCAAGGTGGATACCAAGGTCGCTGCCAGCTATGTGGTATACAGGGACACAGTGCCAAAAGGTGTCCACAACTTGGAGGACGTCACCACACATACAACGCAAGACCGTCGTATCCTCCATGGCAACCTCGTGCCAACATGGCTCTCGCCTCTCCTCATCCAGAGAATGCTTGGTTAATGGACAGTGGTGCCACTCACCACATGACCAGTGACCTCAGCAATCTCGCACTGCACCAACCTTATCATGGAGACGACTCCGTCCTAATTGGTGATGGCTCTGGTTTGTCAATCTCACACACTGGTTCACTATCTTTACCTTCTTCCACTCGAAACATTAAACTCCATCATGTCCTTTGCGTCCCACATATACATAAGAATCTGATATCGGTCTATCGCCTTTGTAACTCTAACAAAGTTTCTGTTGAATTTTTTTCCTGCACACTTTCAGGTGAAGGATCTTTGCTCGGGAATCCCGTTGCTGCAAGGCAAGACCAAGGGTGATCTGTATGAGTGGCCGGTTTCAACTTCCACCATCAACTCCTTCTTTGCAACCAACACAACAAAACCCTCTCTTGATCAGTGGCACTATAGGCTTGGTCATCCTTCCTCTGAAGTTTTGAAGTCCATTGTTTCTGTTTTTGCAATACCTTATTCTAGTTCTCTATCTAAATCAACCTTGTGTTCCTCTTGTTCCATTAATAAAAGCCAGAAACTACCTTTTTCCAAACACGCCATCACCTCCAATCGCCCTCTCCAATATCTTTTTACAGATGTATGGACTTCTCCTATCCTCTCTATTGATAACTACAAATATTACCTTGTCATAGTTGATCACCACACCCGTTATACTTGGCTATACCCACTAAAAACAAAGTCTCAAGTAAAAGAAACCTTCATCGCCTTCAAAGAGCTGGTTGAGAATCACTTCAACACTCGTATTGGAACTCTCTACTCCGATAATGGTGGCGAATTCATTGTCCTCCGGCCATTCCTTGCACAGTCTGGAATTCAACATCTAACTTCACCCCCACATACACCTGAACATAATGGCATATCAGAGAGAAAGCATCGCCATATTGTGGAGACTGGACTAACCTTGATGTCGCATTCTGAAATGCCAAAACGCTACTGGACATATGCTATCAGCACTGCGGTTTACTTCATTAATCGAATGCCATCAGCTGTGACAGAGAAGCAATCTCCATACCAGAAGCTGTTCAACAAGGCTCCAAATTACTCTAAACTCCGAGTGTTTGGCTGCCTTTGATTCCCTTGGCTTCGACCATACACCAGTCACAAGCTCGAGAATCGCTCAACTCTCTGTGTCTTCCTTGGGTATTCACTCACTCAAAGCGCTTACCTCTGTCTTCAACCAGCTTCAGGTCGGATATATGTATCCCGGCATGTCCGATTTGATGAAACTTCATTCCCGTTCAGTCAAGCCAACCCGACTACATCCTCCTCAAATAAACCAGCCTCATCTCCTGCTCAACCTCCAGTATCTATCATCCCGCTCCAATCGCCACTCATTGGATCACCCACTCATCATCATCACAGTTGCAGGAAAATAACTACGACAACAATGGCGATTCCCTTGATACGGTCTTATTACCAACTCCCTTACCACCAGGCCCACCAACGATACCCAACCCACAACCTCAGTCTCAGCCAAACCAACAAGCCCAATCACAGTTAACTGAAGCCCATGAAACCACAGCCCAAACCAACACCCAACCTCAAATTCCAAACCTTCCTTCTCCTCCAGCATCACCTATTATCTCTACTCACGAGAATGAGCCTTCCCCGTCTCCCTCACCGCAACCAGTAAATCAACCTCCTCCTCCCCCACAAAACATCCACCCTATGACAACCCGCCGTAAAAACAATATCAATAAACCGAAACAGAAACTTAACCTCTCAGCCGTCATCCCTAACCTCATCCCACCTGAACCACAGACAGTGCACCAGGCTTTAAAGACAAAATTTGGCGAGGATCCATGTCTCTTGAGCTCGACGCCTTTGCGAGGAATCAAACGTTTGATCTCGTACCAAGACCTCCAGGTAAAAACGTTGTTGGTTGTAGGTGGATTTACAAAAACAAATTGTTTCCTTCTGGCTCTCTTCGCAGGTGCAAATCAACACTAGTGGCGAAGGGGTACAATCAACAGTTTGGTCGCGACTACACCGACACATTCAGCCCAGTGATCAAGTCCACAACGATCCGTCTCATCCTCGACATTGCTGTTTCCAGAAGCTGGCCCATACAACAGTTAGATGTCAACAATGCTTTCTTACAAGGAACATTAGATGAAGAGGTATATATGGAACAACCACCGGGTTTCATAGATCGTGATCATCCAGATTATGTTTGTCGTCTTCGCAAGGCAATTTATGGGTTGAAGCAAGCCCCGCGTGCCTGGTACATGGAGCTTAAGACCTTTCTCCTCAGTCTTGGTTTCAAAAACTCTCTAGCAGATACGTCGATGTATGTCTTCCACAGTGGCTCCGAAGTGGTTTATCTCCTCGTCTATGTTGACGATATCCTCATCACAGGGAACAGCAAAACAAGGATCAACACTGTCCTTAAACTTCTAGCTGATCGGTTCTCTGTAAAGGATGCAGAAGACTTGAACTATTTCCTTGGCATTGAAGCTCACAGGACACCAAAAGGCTTACATCTTTCGCAGAAAAAGTACATTACTGATCTTTTGCATAGGACAGGAATGACGGATGCAAAACCTGTAAGCACTCCAATGGCGTCCACACCTAAACTGACTCTCACAATAGGAGAACCTTTATCTGATCCCAAACCATTTCGCAAGCTTGTGGGGAGTCTACAATATCTAGCTTTTACAAGACCAGATGTGGCCTACGCGGTTAACCGCCTCTCAAAATATATGCATCAGCCAACTGAGACTCATTGGCAGGCTGCAAAACGCGTCTTGCGCTACCTCGCTGGCTCAGCAGACCATGGTATTTATTTCTCTGCCACTAACTCTCTTACACTTCACGCATACTCGGATGCCGACTGGGCAGGGGACTCCCATGACTATGTCTCCACCAATGCGTTTGTTATCTACTTAGGCCAGACACCAGTATCCTGGTCTGCAAAGAAAAAAAATGGTGTGGCACGTTCATCTACAGAAGCAGAATATCGATCGGTAGCCAATGCCTCAGCAGAACTCCGATGGATATGCAACCTTCTTACCGAACTGAGCATCACATTACACGCACCTCCAGTGGTGTACTGCGACAATCTCGGCGCAACATTTTTATGTGCCAATCCTGTTTTCCACACACGCATGAAACATGTCGCTTTGGACTACCATTTCATCAGAGGCCAAATTCAGAAAGGTATGTTGCGTGTAGCTCACATCAACACCAAAGACCAGCTAGCAGATGCTCTCACTAAGCCACTGCCTCGAGCCTCGTTTCTTCCTCTGCGCAACAAGATTGGAGTTGTCTCACCACCTCCATCTTGAGGGGGCATGTTAAGGATACACAATATCTCAATATTGAATGCCTTCTATCTACTTAAGGAAACTTGTATATTCGTCTAAACCTAGCTCTCACGTCTTGTACGATATATATACTCTTGTAAGGTTCACAATGAATAAATAAGAAAACATCTTCTTCTACAAGGACAATTTTTTCAAATAGACTATTTTAAATTTTTTGTCACAAAAATAGAATTAAAAAATGACTAAAATAGATTTTTAATATTTTTTTTAATTTTAAATCTCATCTCCAAAACTTTACTCCATAACTTTAAAATCTAAGTTTAGATTAATTAATCCAAAGAGTATAAATATATATTTACACTTTATTAAAAAGTTATTTTGGTATTTTGTAAGGTTATTTTTGCGACAAACTTTTTAAAGTTTATCTTAGGTATTTCTCTTTCGATTTTCCCTAATAATGTATGAAGCTATTCAGTAAAATTTTCTTTGTTTTGTAGATTGTTGAGAAAGGTTATGGGTATCAAGTGGGTGGTGATGTTTTCTTCTCGGTCCATAAGTCACCAAACTATGGTCAACTACCGTCTAGTCAGTGTCTAGATGGTAATCGAGCAAGTGAGCGTGTTGCACTTGATCCAAGGAAGCGCAATCCTGCTGACTTTGCACTGTGGAAGGTCCGACCAGTATAATCTAAAGTCTTGTTGTAGTAATAGCCTCTTTATATATTATTTACTATTATGCTGCAGGCTGCAAAACCTGATGAACCAAGCTGGGAGAGCCCTTGGGGTCCAGGAAGACCAGGATGGCACGTAGAGTGCAGAGCAATGAGCACCCTTTACCTCTCTCCGAGATTTGACATTCACGGTGGTGCTGCACATCTGAAACTCCCTCACCATGAAAACGTGAATGCCCAGATTTGTGCCACTTGTGAAGATAATGGTGTGAATCATTGGTTGCACAATGAGCGTGTCATCAACAACACCGACATGAAGATGCAAATGCACGGTCGATATTTTACAATTAGAGAAGTAAGCTTCTTTATCTTTTGTTCACATAAATTTAGTCTCTGTTGTGCATTTGTTGGCTAATATGCAGATGTGTGTAGATCACGGCTCATTATCACCCACTGGCTGTGAGACACTTCTTATTGATGAGTGTGCACTACCGCTCTCCCCTGAACTATACCATGTACGAGCTAGACAGTTCGACGGACTTTTTATATTATGTATATCAGGTACATACAGTGCTTTCCCAACTTTTGAGTTTTTTTTTGCCAATGTTTTTTTTGGACAAATCTCTTAAATATATTTTTTTTTTTGAAAATTTTACACAAAAATAGATTTTATGAAAAATGATCAAAATAGATATTTTTTATTTTAAAAATTTTGATATTATTTTTATTTTTTATTTTAATTTGGAACTTCACATTCAAAATATCGCTCCATAACTCTAAACCTTAAATGTAAATCATTTAACCCATATAATATAAATGTATATTTACACCATTTAATAAATTCTATTTTAATTTTTTTATTTATTTTAGGGTATTTTTTTTCTTCTAATAAATAAATTTTTGTTTGTTTAGACATTACAAGATCTTGTTGAAGCTCTGGCTCCATATCAAGAAGCATTAAAAGAAGACAATGTAAAGTCTGAGCAGACTTCAGAAGCTCAAGACGCGATTAAGAAACTGTGGAAGGATTTTGAAGCGTACATGTCAGACGACCTGAACTCACCTCCCATACTCAGAGGCGCGTTCCTAAGCACGATGAAACTCATCAACGTTTCAATCACCAAACTCAAGAAGCAGCAGAGGATGTCGCTGGTTGTGTCACTTGTGGCCCTCGAGAAAGCAGCTAGGGCAATCCTTGATGTGCTTGGTCTGCTCACGACTCTGAGCTACGATGAGCTTTTGAGAGAGATGAAACAGAAGGCATTAGCAAGAGCAGGGTTAGGAGAAGAGGAAGTGTTGCAGAAGATTGAAGAAAGGAGAATGAGACGGAGCCTGAAAGAGTTTGAGATGAGCGATGAGATTAGAGGTTGGTTGAAAAGGAGAGGAATCTCCCTCATGGATATTCCTGGAGGAGAAGACACTCTGTGGAGGCCCTCCTTTCTTTACAGCACTCAGCCTAAACCTGGAAAAGACACTCTGTGGAGGCCCTTGCTCCCTTGCAGCCCTAAGCTTAAACGTGGCGAGTCAAAGGCAACACCTCCTTGATCATTTTAATTAAACTTATGCTTCTTCTGCAACTCTTTTATGTGTTCAATTTGGTGAGCGCTACTCCTTTCTAATTTAAGTTTTGTTGTCTTAGATGTTGAGCGTTGATTCCTTCATTTCCTTGATCAAACCTGCAAAAGAAGAAGAAGAAATCAGTAAGGGATGAAGAAGAAAGAACATAAAATACGAAGAAGAAATAGTCAACTACGACAAGAACAAGTCAAGCAAGATGCTACTGTTGTAACAAGACTTTAAGAGTATAGTTAGTCAAGTCAGTCAGTTTGTTAACTAAGTTAGAAGTCTAAGATTTGTTGTGTGGAGTTGTTAGATAGTTGTTAAGCTTACTCGTGAGTTGAGTCTAAGGAACTAGAGGACTGTTTTAGAAGAGGTGAGCAAGAAAGAATGATTAAGGTCACTAGTTGCTATAAGGACATATTTATTGCATGTTTAGTAGAAGTTTTTAACTTTTTTAAGAGACGTTTATTATCTTTTAACTAAGAAAACCTAAGAAACATCTATTAAATAAGAGATATAACAATTGTTTTTAACAAAAAAATTAAAAAATAATAGGTCAAATAAAGTTAAGAATGAAATGAGAAGGGAGACACTTTTGAGAGTATATCCATTTCACATCAAAAGAAGCATGACCGCATGGAACACATAAGAATTGAGTATTCTGATTGTTAGGCTTGTAACTTGTAATCTGTTAAGACACGTGCTTCTCATGGTGGACGGTGGAGTAGTTACGGCTTGGCGGTGATAATTAACAAATGCATCACGTAAGCCTCCATAATCATTGGTGTTCACATGGATTATTTCTTCTATAAATAGCAAGGAGAGGTGAAGCTTTTTCATCCATCCCAAACACACAAAAATCCCAAAAGAAAAATTACAGAGAAAGAGTGAGGAAGAAGAATAACGTGAGAGAGAGAAGAAAAAAAAAAAAAAAAATTTCTTTTTCTTAAGATAATTTCCTCCGGGTATTTGGGATCGGGTTGAGAGAGAATTATTTAGAGAGTTTGTTATTTTCTCCTTTTATAACGAGAGAATTATTATTGTTTTCTCCGTTATAATAGAGAGGTTGTAACTCCTATTATTTTCCTCGGAATAAATTCTTCTACCTTGTCCGTGGTTTTTCCCCTTTGGGGTTTTCCACGTTAAATCCGGTGTTCCATTTATTGCACTATTTCTCAAATTATTAGCTGCGACCCTGCTCTATCCAGTCCGATTTCTACAACAAGTGGTATCAGAGCTTTGGTTTCGTTATTCTGGAAGAAGCAATGGCGGCAAAATTTGAGATCGAAAAATTCAACGGCAGCAATTTTGCGCTGTGGAAGTTGAAGATGAAGGCTATTTTAAGGAAAGATAGCTGCTTAGCGGCCATTAGTGAAAGGCCGGCTACATACACGGATGATGATAAGTGGAACGAGATGGACGGGAATGCTATTGCAAATCTTCACCTTGCACTTGCAGATGGAGTGTTGTCAAGCATTGAGGAGAAGAAGACTGCAAAGGAGATATGGAATCACCTTGCAAAATTGTACGAGGCCAAGTCGCTGCACAACAAAATTTTCCTTAAGAGCTTTATACTCTACGGATGGCGGAATCTACTTCAGTGACGGAGCACATCAACACCTTGAATACTTTATTTTCTCAACTCACTTCGTTGAGCTATAAAGTAGAATCACAGGAGCGTGCTGAGCTTCTACTTCAAAGTCTACCAGATTCATATGATCAACTCATCATCAACTTAACAAATAATGTCTCCACCGACAGTCTAGTCTTTGACGATGTTGCAGCTGCGGTTCTGGAAGAAGAAAGTCGGCGCAAAAGTAAGGAAGACAGACGAGAAACTCCACAAGTGGAGGCATTGACGGTGATGAGAGGAAGATCAATGGAGCATGGCTCAAGTGGGAGTCACAAACATGGTAGATCAAAGTCAAGAAGTAAGAAGATTTATAAATGCTACCACTGTGGCAAGAAGGGTCACTTGAAGAAGGATTGTTGGGAATTAAAGAATTCCAACCCTCAAGGAAATGTTGCAAACACTTCAGATAATGGAGTAGCCTTGTGTTGTGAAGCAGCAATTTCAAGCGAAAACAGGAGAAGGTTCGCTGATATATGGTTGTTCGACTCAGGAGCTACATATCACATGACCTCTAGAAGAGATTGGTTCCATCAATATGAACCTATTTGTGGAGGATCTGTGTACAGTTGCAATGATCATGAGCTTAAGATTGTTGGCACTGGATCCATTCAACTGAAGATGTATGATGGTACAATTCGTACTATTCATGAGGTGCGACACGTGGAAGGCCTGAAGAAAAATTTATTATCTATGGGGCAACTCGATGAACTCGGTTGCAAAGTTGAAGTCGAGAATGGAACTCTAAAAGTAATTAGAGGAGCAATTGTGCTTATGAAAGGAGAGAAGATAGCTGCGAAGTTATACATGTTAAAAGGAGAAACTCTGTCAGAATCAGAAGCATCTGTTGCTTCAAGTTGTTCCAGTGAGAAGGCTACAACGATGTGGCATCAGAAACTTGGGCATATGTCGGAACAAGGCATGAAAATTCTTGCAGAGAAGAAGTTACTTCTGGGTCTCACAAAGGTATCATTATCCTTTTGTGAGCATTGTATTACAAGCAAGCAGCATCGGTTGAAGTTTAGCACATCGAGTTCTAGAAGTAAAACTGTTCTAGAATTGGTTCACTCTGACGTGTGGCAAGCACCAGTTACATCACTAGGAGGAGCGAAGTACTTTGTGTCCTTCATCGATGACTACTCTAGGAGATGTTGGGTGTATCCTATCAAGAGTAAGGCGGATGTGTTTTCAGTCTTCAAAGTTTTCAAAGCACGGGTGGAACTTGAATCTGAAAAGAAGATCAAGTGTTTGAGGTCAGATAATGGAGGTGAATACACTAGTGATGCATTTATCAAATTCTGTAAAGCAGAGGGCATCAAAAGACAGTTCACTACATCATACACTCCTCAACAAAATGGAGTGGCAGAGCGGATGAACAGAACTCTGTTAGAAAGAACAAGAGCAATGTTGGGAGCTGCAAGCTTAGAGAAGAAATTCTGGGCAGAAGCAGTCAACACCGCCTGTTATGTGATAAATCGATCGCCATCAACTGCAATTGAGTTGAAGACACCGATGGAGATGTGGACAGGGAAGCCAGTCGATTATTCAGACCTCCATATATTTGGGAGCCCAGTGTACGTGATGTACAATACCCAAGAAACTACAAAACTAGATCCAAAATCTAGAAGGTGTTTGTTCTTGGGATATGCTGATGGAGTGAAGGGGTATCGCCTGTGGGATCCCACTGCCCACAAGGTTATAATCAGCAGGGATGTTATCTTCACAGAAGATAAAAAGATCGAAGAAGAAAATAGCAGTTCAAAAGAAAGGTCAGAGATCGTAGCAGTACGGGTGGAAAAAGAGAATTCTTCTGAAGCAACACCAGAACACGAGGAAGAAGAACTTGCTGAGTCTGAAGAAGAACTTGGTAAAGGAAAGCGTGTAAGGTCTACACCAGTCTGGCACAAAGATTATGATATGAGCTGCAATGTTGCATACTGTCTTTTAACTGAGGATGGGGAGCCATCAAATCTTCAGGAAGCAATGAGCAGTCCAGATGTATCTCAGTGGATGGAAGCAATGCAAGAAGAAATTGAAGCTCTACATAAGAATAAAACTTGGGAGCTTGTATCATTACCACCAGGAAGAAAAGCCATTGGAAACAAATGGGTATATAAGATCAAGCGAAATGGTGATGACCAAGTGGAGCGGTATCGTGCTAGATTGGTGGTGAAAGGATATGCTCAGAAAGAAGGCATCGACTTTAATGAAATCTTTTCACCTGTGGTTCGGCTCACAACAGTTCGGATGCTGTTGGCAATGTGTGCTACATTTGACTTACATCTAGAGCAGTTAGATGTGAAAACAGCTTTTCTTCATGGCGATCTTGAGGAAGAAATTTATATGCTCCAACCAGAAGGTTTTGAAGAAAAAGAAAAGGAGAACTTGGTTTGCAGGTTAAA
This sequence comes from Moricandia arvensis, assembly GCA_905132765.1. Classification (NCBI taxonomy): domain Eukaryota; kingdom Viridiplantae; phylum Streptophyta; class Magnoliopsida; order Brassicales; family Brassicaceae; genus Moricandia; species Moricandia arvensis. Next base: position 128,264 of record CAJHQP010000669.1, read on the forward strand.
CAAATCTCTGTACGGTCTAAAGCAGGCGCCAAGATGTTGGTACAAGAGATTTGATTCCTTCATTATGAGCCTTGGATACAGCAGACTCCATGCAGACCCTTGCGCATATTTCAAGAGGTTTGGTGAAGGAGAGTTCATTACATTGCTGCTGTATGTAGACGACATGTTGATAGCAGGCCCCAACAATGATCGTATCAATGAATTGAAGGCACAGTTGGCTAGGGAGTTTGAGATGAAGGACTTGGGACCAGCAAACAAGATTCTAGGGATGCAAATTCACCGAGACAGAAATAATAGGAAGATTTGGCTTTCACAGAAGAATTATTTGAAGAAAATCTTGCGAAGGTTCAACATGCAAGATTGTAAGCCAATCTCTACCCCACTTCCTATTAATTTCAAGTTATCCTCCGATATGAGTCCTAGCAGTGAAGAAGGAAGGATGGAAATGTCTCGAGTACCGTATGCATCAGCAGTGGGGAGCTTAATGTTCGCAATGATTTGTACACGACCAGACATTGCACAAGCAGTGGGAGTAGTAAGTCGGTACATGGCGAATCCTGGCAAGGAGCATTGGAATGCCGTAAAGAGGATTTTACGGTACATTAAAGGAACCTCGGATGTTGCATTATGTTATGGAGGATCAGACTTTGTTGTCAGAGGCTATGTTGATTCAGATTATGCTGGCGATCTAGATAGAAGCAAATCCACAACCGGTTATGTGTTTGCACTCGCTAGCGGAGCTGTAAGTTGGGTTTCAAAACTACAGTCAATCGTGGCTACATCAACAACTGAAGCAGAGTATGTAGCAGCTACACAAGCTAGTAAAGAGGCGATGTGGTTGAAGATGGTAATGGAGGAACTCGGGCACAAACAAGAGACAATTTCTCTTTTTTGTGACAGTCAGAGTGCCGTGCATCTTGCAAGGAATCCAGCCTTTCATTCAAAAACCAAGCACATACGAGTCCAGTATCACTTCGTTCGTGAGAAAGTGGAAGAGGGAACGGTGGATATGCAGAAGATTCATACAAAAGAAAACATAGCAGATTTTTTGACGAAAGCAATCTGTACTGACAAGTTTATTTGGTGTCGATCCTCTTGTGGCATGATGGAGACGTAAGCAACATGAATGACAAGGTAGAAAGAATGGTGTGAAGATCCGATTGATCCTCAATCAAATCTTCAAGTGGGAGATTGTTAAGACACGTGCTTCTCATGGTGGACGGTGGAGTAGTTACGGCTTGGCGGTGATAATTAACAAATGCATCACGTAAGCCTCCATAATCATTGGTGTTCACATGGATTATTTCTTCTATAAATAGCAAGGAGAGGTGAAGCTTTTTCATCCATCCCAAACACACAAAAATCCCAAAAGAAAAATTACAGAGAAAGAGTGAGGAAGAAGAATAACGTGAGAGAGAGAAGAAAAAAAAAAAAATTCTTTTTCTTAAGATAATTTCCTCCGGGTATTTGGGATCGGGTTGACAGAGAATTATTTAGAGAGTTTGTTATTTTCTCCTTTTATAACGAGAGAATTATTATTGTTTTCTCCGTTATAATAGAGAGGTTGTAACTCCTATTATTTTCCTCGGAATAAATTCTTCTACCTTGTCCGTGGTTTTTCCCCTTTGGGGTTTTCCACGTTAAATCCGGTGTTCCATTTATTGTACTATTTCTCAAATTATTAGCTGCGACCCTGCTCTATCCAGTCCGATTTCTACAACATAATCCCCCTACAGTCAGAATAAGTGTTCTTCCAACTTGATCAAAGATCTTTATGCTGATGTTACCTAACCTGATCAAAGATCTGTATCTCTTGAAACTCCAGATATATAACAAGTTTGATGATGACAATAGAATAATGAGGGGATATTAAAATTTGAAACTTTCATATACAGATTTATTAAAAAATGCATATACCACTTTGACTAAAACTTTCAAGGAATGTCATTTCAGAAGCAAATGAGACATGGTTATGTAAAATAGAGATTACTTCAAATATTTTGTTCACATTTGTGTTCGTTGATGGCAAATGGGTTGATTGCAAACTTAAAATCGAACGTGAACACAGAACACAACTCACATGTGACTCTAATGTTTTCCCGATCGTGCTTCAGTCAGAGCAACATGTATTTTCGTCAAGTGGTAAAATTGCTAGTCGTGGAATCGTTTATGTAATATTTTTTTGTTGTAATAGCATAATTAAATCAGATGTCTTAAAAAATATATATACTATAAGTGATAACTAAATTCACTGTTGACCTACAAAACAACCAAACCGACTAGATAACATATCTAAAATTATGTCTAATTAAAATAATATAATATTAGTAATACTAGGTAAGGAACGTATGCGGTATTGCACGGAAATTCATTTTGTAAAAAATATATACCACATTTTATATAATTGTTTTTTGGAGAAATACATGTGTTACAAAATCATTTTACGTTTGCACTCCTTCAACAACGATACATTTGCATCTCTTTGATGATAAAATGTTCACATCTCTTCATTCACGGCATATTACACATCTCCAGACACGACATGTTCGCATCGTTTCGAAAACATCACGTACGCACTCTTTTAGATACGGTATGTTCACATTCCTTCAAACACGAAATATTCACACCCGTTCGGATACAAATGTTCGCATATCTTCATCCATGAAATGTGTGTACCTCTTCAGACATAAATCTCCGCACCTCTTCGGCCACAAAATGTTCACATCCCTTGGGTGACGATCTATTCGCATCTCTTTGGTCACTACATGTTTGCATCCCTTAAGTGATGATCCATTTGCAACATTTGGGTAATTACTTTATGTACCTCTTAGGTGATGACTTGTTCGCACCCTTTTGGTGACGACATGTTCGCACCTATTTGGTGATAATCCGTTCGCACTCTCTGTCATGATATGTTTGCATCTCTTTGGTTACAAAACATTGCACATCTTTAGTGACAGCACATTGCACTTCTTTGATCACGACTCCATTTTTATAAAAAAAAACTTCAATCCAATAGTTAGATTTTTCTATTTTTTATCTAAAGGAAATAAAGTATTCTTGTTATGAATGTTGATGTCATAAAATTATATTTCTCAACTCTTCTTGAACAATGAAAAACACAACTTTTAAAACTAATAGAATTCAATTTATTTTTTACGAAAAACATAACTTTTTAATAATATAAAAACATAATTCTTAAAACTAATATATTTAAGTTTTTTTTATGAAAAGACGCAAATTTTAATATTAATTGGACTTTCTATTATTAATTTGTACTTTATAATGAGAGGTCACAACGTATAAAACTATTAATTGTAGAAATATATTTATTGAGATATTTTAACTACTTTTTACACTATTTTTTATAATGAAAAGATACAACTCTTAAAACTAATATAGTTCATTTTTTATGAAAAGACACAACTTTTAATAATGAAAAGATACAACTCTTAAACTAATACATTTCAATTTTTTATGCAAAACACAACTTTTAACATTAGTTGTGATTCCTGAAAAAAAACATATATATTTTATAATAAAAGATACAACTCTTAAATCTAACAGTTAATAAAATTCATTTTAATGAAAGTCACAATTTCTTATAATAAAAAGATACAACTATTAAATTTAAAATATTTCAGTTTTCTTATGGAAAGATACTCACTTTCAGAATTAATTGAAATTGCCAAAAAAACATATGGAAGAATTTCAAGTATACCACTTTTGTTGTATCACTTTTCATTTTTACCTTCATTAAAGAGACATTTTCATAAATATCATTTTTAAGAGGCAAATTTTTTTAAAATTAATTAGAATCCTAAATTTACATTTATAAACCCTTCCACACCTTACCCTACCCCTCAACTCTAAACCCTAAGTCTTAAATTAATTAACTCAAGAGTTATAAGTGTATTTTTCCTTCTTAAAAAATAAGAGTAAAAGTAATTAAGGTAAAAGTGAAAAGTGATACAAAGAAAGTGGTATTTTTGACAATTTTCCAAAACATAATTTGTATAATGAAAATATACAACTCTTAAAACTAATAGTTGATAAATTTATTTATTTTATGATGAAAAGATACAAAACTTAAGTTAAAATATATTTCAACTTTGTGTGAAAAGACTATTAATAGATAAATATTACCTTTCAATTATAAATAGAGAGTTAAAATTAAAAATATTATCAATTAATTATTATAATATATTTCGTTATATTTATTATAAAATATTGGTAAGGTTTTTTTTTTGGTAACACACACACAAAAAAGGAAGGTTGCAAGAGATCGCTTATATTAAAGCGCCAAAATCAGACTGGTGCATGTCAATCACGTAAAAAACCCTAATTTCTCGGAACCCTCTGCCGCCAGCCATGGAAGAAGTGGTAGAAGGTAAGGAGTTCTCTTTCCCTCTCGATGAAGAGAAAGTCCTCTCCTTCTGGTCTCAAATCGACGCCTTCAAGACCCAGCTCAAACGTACCAAACATCTCCCGGAGTACGTCTTCTACGACGGTCCTCCTTTCGCCACCGGTCTCCCTCACTACGGCCACATCCTCGCCGGGACCATCAAGGACATCGTCACTCGCTACCAGACCATGACTGGTCACCACGTCACGCGTCGCTTCGGGTGGGACTGTCACGGCCTCCCCGTTGAGCAGCTCATCGACAAGAAGCTCGGTATTAAGAAGAGATCGCAAATAGTTGAGATGGGGATTGATAAGTATAACGAAGAGTGTAGGAGTGTTGTGACTCGTTACGTGGAGGAGTGGGAGAAGGTGGTTACTAGAAGTGGACGTTGGATTGATTTTGGTAACGATTATAAGACGATGGATTTGCGTTTTATGGAGAGTGTTTGGTGGGTTTTTGCTCAGCTTTTTGAGAAGAATCTTGTTTACAAAGGCTTTAAGGTTATGCCTTATAGTACTGGTCTGAAGACACCGTTGTCTAATTTAGAAGCGACTAAGAACTACAAGGATGTTTCGATTCCTGAGGTTATGGTGACGTTTCCAGTTATTGGGGATCGAGATAATGCTTCCTTTGTGGCGTGGACTACTACTCCGTGGAATCTTCCTTGCAATCTTGCTTTGTGTGTGAATCCTGAGTTTGTTTATCTCAAGGCTCGTAGCAAGAAGAGTGGGAGAGTCTACGTTGTTGCTGATTTTAGCCTTTCAGCTCTTCCTGGTGCTGAGTCTTATGAAGTTGTGGAGAAATTCGATGGAGCTTCACTGGTTGGGAAGAAGTACGAGCCTGTGTTTGACTACTTCAGTGATTTCTCAAGTGAGGCGTTTCGAGTTGTGGCTGATGATTATGTCACTGATGACCGTGGTACTGGCATCGTCCACTGTGCTCCTGCCTTTGGTGAAGACGATTATCGTGTTTGTCTTGACTACAACATCGTTAAACAGTTTAAGTTTTTCACTAACATTCTCCCTAAACGTCAGGACATGACTATACAAAGTTAGTTGATCTTTGATTTTGGTTTGGTAACTGTTAAGGAGTTCTTTGTATCATTTCTTTGTTCATTGTATTTTCTCTCTCACTCTAATGATATGTTCTGTTTCAGGGTGAGAGCCTAGTTGTGGCTGTTGATGAGGATGGGCTTTTTACTGAGAGAATTACCCATTTCTTTGGCCGGTATGTCAAAGATGCAGACAAGGACATCATTGAAGCCGTGAAGGTGAGTATTGATTGTGCATTTGGACCATTGAATTATTAATTTTATTGTTAACTAATTATTTCTTGTTATCTCAGGCCAAAGGCAGACTTTTCAAATCTGGGAGCTTTACTCACTCATATCCATTTTGCTATCGATCAGACACTCCTCTCATCAATAGAGCCCTTCCCTCTTGGTATGCTTCTTTCTTTTGCATTGAGTTTGCATGAGAGATGATCTTAAGTTGTTGCATTGGTTGGTCCATGTTTCCATTTCCATATTGTATTTATTTCAGTAAGTAGTGAACATCAAATCTGTATGGTTTGTTCGATTCTTGTGTTTGAACTGTCAGGTTTGTGCGGGTGGAGGAGCAGTTTAGGGAACAGTTGTTAGAAAACAATAAACTGACTCACTTGGTACCTGGTCATGTGAAGGTCAGTGGAAAAAGGATCAATAACATTACAGTTTTAGCAGTTTTAAGAGTTAATGACGTTAATAAAGTTATTCTAATACCTTGATCTTGATTGACCTGCAACTCAGGATAAACGCTTTCACAATTGGCTTGAAAACGCAAAGGATTGGTGCATTAGCCGAAGTAGATTTTGGGGCACGCCTCTACCAATATGGATCAGTGATGATGGTGAGGAAGTTGTTGTCATGGATTCTGTCGACAAGCTTGAAAAGCTCTCTGGTGTCAAGGTCTCTTCTTTTGTTTTGTTTTGTTTTGTTTTGTTTGTCTATCTTTCTCCTGGTGCTCATTTTGTCTTTCTGGTGAAGCAGGTCTTTGATCTACATCGTCACCATATTGATCATATTACAATCCCATCTAGTCGTGGGTCTGAGTTTGGTGTGCTCCGTCGTGTAGAAGACGTAAGATGTATCCCCTGCTCTCTCATTTTATCTTATAATCCTTGGTTATCTCACACTTACCTTTTCAGGTTTTTGATTGTTGGTTTGAGAGTGGGTCAATGCCTTATGCGTACATCCATTATCCTTTTGAAAACAAGGAGCTTTTTGAGAAGAACTTCCCTGGTCATTTTGTGGCTGAAGGGCTTGATCAAACTCGTGGATGGTATGTTAAACCTGCATATATACTTAAAAATTAAGTAATGAGTCACAAAGCAAGTGTGCTTTTAGAAGTGTATTGCAAAAAACAATATTGTTTTTCTGCTTAGAAGACATTTAATAACATCTTAACTACAGGTTTTATACTCTTATGGTGCTGTCGACTGCACTATTTGGAAAACCAGCATTTCGAAATCTTATTTGCAATGGTCTTGTGCTTGCTGAGGATGGAAAAAAGATGGCTAAGAGTTTACAGAATTATCCGCCTCCTATGGAAGTCATAGATGAGTATGGAGCTGTAAGTTTTCCTTGTAATATGATTTTAGACTGCGTTTCTTTATACTTTATCTTGGCGTCATTAATTAGTAACTTTATTACGTGAACGTTGTTGACAGGATGCTGTGCGATTGTACCTCATAAACTCTCCGGTCGTACGCGCTGAGCCACTACGCTTCAAAAAGGAAGGAGTACTTAGTGTTGTGAGTAATCTTGGTTGCTGCTTATTTGAGTAGAGATCTATTGTTTGTCTGAACTGTTTTGGTTTCTGTATGGGGTGTCACTAGGTCAAAGATGTTTTTCTTCCATGGTACAATGCGTACCGGTTCCTTGTTCAGAATGCAAAGAGACTTGAGATTGAAGGTTCTGGACCGTTTGTTCCTACTGATGTAGCAACTTTACGTTCATCAAACGTTCTCGATCAGTGGATTCTCTCAGCTACGCAGAGCCTTGTTCATTTTGTCCGCCGGGAGATGGATGCTTATCGGCTTTATACTGTAAGCTAGTTACACCGTGAGGTGGTGCCTGTCTATACTAGAAACAAGTTATCACTGTCACATCTTTCTTTTTCTTTTTTTCAGGTTGTTCCTTATCTTTTGAAGTTCCTCGACAATCTCACTAACATATATGTTAGATTCAACCGCAAGAGGTTAAAAGGCCGTACAGGAAAAGATGATTGTCACATTGCACTTTCAACTCTGTACAATGTAATATATAGTAGTATTATTGTTTTCATGCTGACCTATTACCATTTGTGTAAATGACTAATTAATAATTGCGTTCAGGTGCTTCTCACTTCTTGCAAAGTGATGACCCCTTTTACACCTTTCTTTACTGAGACATTATACCAGAATCTGCGGGAAGCATGTGAAGGTTCTGAGGAAAGCATTCATTACTGCAGTTTCCCGGAGGAAGCGAAAGGAACGGTAATACTGAAGTCCACATCTCTGTATTCGAGGGCTTCTTGCTTATTTGTATTTCTTTTTGTATTTAACCAGAGAGTGGAGAGGATTGAGCAGAGTGTTACAAGGATGATGACAATCATTGATCTTGCTCGAAACATTCGCGAGCGTCACAAGCTACCCTTGAAAACTCCTCTAATGTGAGCGTTGAACTTTATCACTGTTCTGGTTTGCAGCTTCTGTTTGGTTAGCCTATACTGAGAGTAACACATGGTTATCTTTGTTGTACAGGGAAATCACTGTAGTTCATCCAGATGCAGAATTCTTGGATGACATAACTGGAAAACTAAGAGAGGTCTGTTGTGTATCTTCTTGAAGTTTATTTATATAAATAACTACAAGAAAGTGTTTGAGGTTGTTAATGTAATCAGCAGAACATGTCTCTACAGTTATTTCGTTGATTTTCCTTTTGCAGTATGTCTTGGAAGAACTTAATGTAAGATCTCTTGTGCCATGCAATGATGCTCTGAAGTATGCGTCTCTAAAGGCAGAACCAAATTTCAGGTTTGGTCATGCGTTTTGCTTTTAAACCTTTTGTGCCCAATGTGGAAAGCAATTTTGATTTATTGATTGCTCTATAGTGTATTGGGAAAACGGCTTGGGAACTCAATGAAGATTGTTAAAAAAGAAGTGAGAGAAATGTCTCAGCAAGATATCTTAAGATTGGAGGAGACGGGAAAAGTTACTATTGCTGGACACACGCTGGAGTATCAAAGTATCTCTCATCCTATTATGCTTTTCTCTTGTAATGAAGAATATGCTGACACTTTTTCTTCCATGTGTTGTTCAGATTGTCAGGGTTTTTAAACGTCCGGATGGTTTGAAAGATATGAAGATTGATGCAAATGGAGATGGTACGGATCATAACCTGACTGATTACCTTCTTTATAGTCAATTTTGTTTAAATCTTTAATCTGATTACGGGGTTGATGATAGGGCAAATCTCTCAAATAACCATTTAAAAGTTTTTGTCACAAAAATAGCACGATTTGCTTTCGTTAATGATGCAGGTGATGTTTTGGTGATTTTGGATCTACGAGCAGATGATTCGTTGTATGAAGCAGCTGTTGCTCGTGAGGTAAAATTAGATATGAAGCAAGATACATTTTCTTAGAAGAATGTTGTATATAATCGATGCTGTGCTTATGAGCTGTTTTTTTCCCTGTGTTATATATATATAGATTGTCAATAGGATCCAAAAACTAAGGAAGAAGTCAGGTCTGGAACCAACAGACGTTGTGGAAGTGTACATTGAATCATTGGACAAGGATGAATCTGCTTTGCAACAAGTTCTGAGCTCTCAGGTTTTTGTATCTCTCTTCTTGTCTTAAAAAGCTTCTATCTAATCTAATCTAATCCGATGTGTGGGTTTCCTTTTGAAAACCAACCCATATCTTACCGTTCATCTTTTTTTTTTCTTGGTGGGGGCAGGAACAATACATTAAGGATACAATTGGTTCATCTTTGCTTCCGTCTACGTTGATGCCATCTCATGCAGTAAGTCATCATCATCAACAACACTCCCCTTCCACGCCGATTAATAAGTCTGAAACGTAATGAATTGATTATTTTGTGCAGGTGATATTATCTGACGAGAGTTTCCAAAACGTATCAAAGCTGTCGTTTAAGATTAGCTTGGCTCGATCACATAAACCCAGTTTCCCAACTTAAGTTGTTTCTTTGCTTGGAGGAGATGCATGCCATTTTCCATATATGAACGTGTTCTTGGCCAATCAAATAACCTTTTTTCTGTGATTTTATCTTTGTTTAGTTACCAAGTTTTTATGAAAAACTCTATAAAATAATACTTAAGTAGGTATTTTCATTTTACAAAACTCAATTAATATATTCTTCAGAATCTGTCCAATACTCGAGAAGGCATCCCCATCCTATATTTATATATCAGTGTGATCTTGAACGAAATAAGCAAGAACAACGAATAAAACTCTAGTTTGGGTTATGCTAGTACGTTAGTTATGCAATAACTGTATATTATAAATGTAGATGCCTTTATACGGTACCATCTGAATATGTACAGTAATGTAGCGGTCGAGTTGGCGAGTAATCATCCGCAAAATCGTGAATCGTGTAGTCACTGGCGAGTTTGGCCAATTCGGATGCATTAAGTGGCCGCTTAATATTGTTTTTGGAAAGCTAGAAAATTTCTAAAATTGTTTATACCGTAAATCTGATGTGATTATAGAATACATACCAAGAAAAACAAGTGAAAACGAAAGAAATAATAAAGTAAGAAACCAATGAAAACTTTCTTTGCAGAACCCAATAAAAAGGAAGAAAATGATGAAATCTTTTGTTTTGTTTTTTAGTTTCCAAAAATAAATAAATGAAAATCTATACAACATGACACTTATTGGATTTAACAGGTCCAAATGTGGTAAGGCAAACCATTAACATAAACTATAATAATGTTTGAAATCCACAAATGTAATATTTATATATATACATTATTTAGTACTAAAATGTTATAAAAAATTTCTGAGTACACTAGATTTCTGATTTTCCAATAACTCGTTAGCCCCTTGCCAGCCGCACGTATTACGGCTAGAGAATTTCCGAATAAGGTTATTTACTAATAGTTTGTTTGTGCTTAGTGTTACAAAAGAAAAAAGTTTGAGTGTGATTCAGCACAAAATTAAACTTTATAAAAATAAATTATTTGATAAATTTTTATATTTAAATGATTGTTTTATTTGTTTTGTCATATTTATCCCAAAATTTTCTTATTTTAGTTATTATACTATTTCCGACCAAAAAAGTTATTATACTATATTTATTTAATTAATGAATACACAGACTTTATGTTCTGAGACAATTGACCATTTTCTACATAAAAGTTGAAGCGGGAATATTGTGTACTTTGTTTGGTCATTTTTCATTTGATTTATCTTGTATGCCTATTATTTCTGAATTGCTGTATCATCAAATAATACACCAAAAACAACATATCAACACATTTTTTTTAATAAACTCGTCATCTTTCATATCCACAAATTATTTGCATATTTGCATCAGGTATATATATATACTAATACTCCATATTTGTTTTTATAAATAACAGTATATTTATAATCCAAATCAAATATACTTGTAAGTTATAAATAATTTTCATCATAATCTCTTAGTAAATATTTAAATTAATAAATTTTCTGAAATTTATATTTTAATATTTTGAAGACTACAATTTTATATTTTTCTAATAAAAGACTTGATGATAAATATCATTATCATTTACATGTAAATCACGTATTAATATTTGATATTAAGTCACTTAACCACCATCTGCAACACTTGTAAGGAACAAGTATTCTATCATGCTTAATTGCTTAAGCTGCTTTAGCTAATCAATTGATTTGAGTGAAGATTTTTGGGTCTGGCTTTGATGCCGGCGTACGTACCACACGGTATTCGACTATCAAGATTCTAAGAAACTAATAACTGACATTGCTTTTTTTTCCTAGAAAAAAAACAAATCAATTCTTGGTTTCTTATAACCATGGTAGTCAAAAACCGTATGGTACGCCAAGATCAAACCTATACCCAATAACCTACACTCAAATCAACTGATCATTTATCAACTTATAGTGATACAACTTACCAGTGGGAAGCCACATCAAAACGATTCCAGCAGGTCTACCGTCGTCTAGACGTTCCTTACCTACGTACTGGAAAACAAGAACAAAAATCAAGAAAATGTGCCAACCAAAAAAAGGCAGAGAACAATTCAGATGATTGAGAAAATTCATGGTACCTCTTTTGGAGTGAGTGGAAAGTTGATGAATGTACTACGGTCAAATAGTCAAAATAAAATCTATTAATTCGTTATATAGTTAATTTGAGGAAACTAATATTGAAAACATATGTTTTTATATTACTATGAAATTAGATAACAATATGTAAGAAAAGACATATTTTTAAGATTTACTTTGAGCATATAAATAGATTGGACCCGCATTGCTTATAGCATATTTCACATACATGCATTAATTGTGTTCTTAATCTTACACGTAGACATGAAATAGTGTATTAAGTATTCTTTACGTGTCTAACTTTTTAAAGCGTTTTTCTTATACTCGAAACGAACATGCATTGAACACACCTTATGTATGAGTTCTTGTGTACATGAATTTTGTGTGTGTACATCTTTTATGCGTGTGTTTATAGTTTACCGCTCGGAAAATAGCCTCCATATTTTTGTGTGTGTACTTCTTTACGACGGTTGTACAAACTGATTTGTGTTGGAAAATATAGTCTCGAAATTGTTATTTTTGCAAATGTATCGACTCTTGTTTCCGAATCACATAATCCCCAACTTAATTAATTGTTGTTTCTTTGCTCGGAGGATATGCATGTCATTTCCCATATCCGAACGTGTTCATGGCCAAGTTTTATCTTTGTTTAGTTACCAAGTTTTTATGTAAACTTAAATTAATAATTATTTTCATTTTACAAAACTCAAATTAACATATTCTTCAGAATCTGGCCGATACTCGAGAAGACATCCCCATCTTATATTTATATATCAGTGTGATCTTAATCAAAAGATTAATCTAAATCCGATCAAAGGGTTGCTTACCGCCGTAATTGTATAAGATACAACCTTGTCTGTTGCTAGAACTATACCGAGCCAACCACTATTTAAATTCTCTTGGCCAGGCCTAGGAGACTGTTGAAGGTGAATATCTATTAAATACGAATTTAGTTAAGATGGAGACACACAAATCTCATTTATACTGAAGTACTCAGCTAGTTTACAAGATGTGTTAAAATAGATGAAAGAAAATGCAAGCTTAATGAAACAAGTGACCTTGCTGATTGACAAACAAAGCAATAAGCTTTCTTTCAAGTTCTCTGTGCAGATACGTGGATTCCTTTCTCATAAACCGAGTTCTCTTTTTATAGGTGAATAAGATTCCAAATAATACTTTTTCAAAAAAAATAATTAAATACTACAAATTTCCAAACATGCAGTATTCAAACTAGGTTAGACAATGATGGGAATGCAAAACCCATCTTCAACCGGGACAATGCACATTGCTGGCTGCGCACGACTTATCTGGACAAAGACATTTGGATCTCTTGGGGAGATATGGTGGAAGCGTCTTTTATGCCAAGTACAAAAATAAGTGTTGGTATATCTTAATCGTTTATATTAACTTGGATGATATGTAAATAAATAAATAATGTTGCTAAATAATCTCACCACGTGTCCAAGCTTATGTCTGAATCGAACCGCCTTGTCGTAGCCCATATGAAAGGAAAGAGCCTCAATCTCAAACATCTGCTGAACAAAACACTGTGAAAGAGACGATGATGCTCAGACAGGCTTCCAAGAACTCTCTAGAGCTTATGTCACGTCAACCCGCACCATGGTCTGTTGGTATCTTTCAGTCCTATGATGTAAGGTCATTAACCACTACGAAAACCCATGCAACGATCAGGTCTTTCGATAAGAGTGATCCCAGCATCGGTACAGCATCGGTGATCTCATGAAGCTTCAGATCAAGGTCGATGAGAGGACCGGTCAGATCGGTGATGCTTGCTTCAAGACCTTTGGTTGTTTATTATGTCAAAGTGAAATAAAAACAATACAAATAATATACTCATTACATGGATTTCCCTAACTTTGCATTCTCTAAAAAATAGAAATGTGGAGTTGAGAAAAGAAGGGTTACATTAATGAAATGACAAATCTTTTAAATAGATGGAGTTTTTATCACAAAAATAAATTTCAAAAGAAAAAAATTATTCAACATAGATTTTTTTGTTTTGAAAATTTTAATATTTTTTTATTTTTTTTGTCATTTTAAATCTAAACTCCAAAATTCCATCCCATAACTCTAAAATCTAAATTTAGATTAATTAAACCTAAAAAATAAAAATATATAGTTAAACTTTTAATAAAATTTATTTTAATTATTTTATGCTATTTTGTTGACAAAAGTTTGGATTTTTGAAAAGAGCGGGGAAATAAAAGAAAAGTTAAATTACACATTAATAAAATGGGCGACCGTTGGACGTCTTGGGCTTTTGGTCTTCAAATTAAAATTTGAAAGTATATATTCAACAGAACGGATTAAAATGAATCATTGTAAAGGGAAGCACAAGAGGAAGAGGTTATAGCCGTTTGGAGAGAACGGATCTTGGCTTGAAAAGTACGATTTTGAATCCGAAATTGAAATTGAAATTGAGATTTGAGTTCGATTTTGTCAAAAATAGTAATTAAGTTTCTTTTGGTTCATCTTAATGTTTCGATTTCTTTGCGATTGCTAGGGCTTGACCCTTTTTTTTTTCTCTTCGCTCTGATCAGAATTTCTGAGTATTTAATCGCAGTTTGTTCGATGGAAAGGAGAAGGAAGCGAGGTTTGAAGAAAATCTATGGGCATCGAGTTGTGAATCGCAGAATCTTCCGTTTCTTTGCGATCTTCCATGGAAGTTGAGAATAGGATGCAGACTTCGATTAGTAATGGTTTCTTTGAGAAAAGGTATAATCTCAGCGAATGTTACCAATACTATCAGTTTGATTTTCATCATCGCTTGTTTTTTTTTGTAGTTATATGGAATTGATCGCGAAGCTTCTAGAATCTTTCTTGTGCAGCAGCAGAACATAGATTTCGTTTAGTGTTCTTCGCAAATGGGTTATTAACATATGCATACCATACATTCATAAGCATACATACATGCATTCATATGCATACCATACATACATTCATATGGCATACCATACATACCATACATACATTCATATGCATACCATACATACCATACATACCATACATACATTCATATGCATACCATACATACCATACATACCATACATACATTCATATGCATACCATACCTATATATGCACTCTTGCATACCTGTTCACTTACTTGCCTGCTTGCTTCTTCTTCTTTTTACTACCGTCTTGCTTGTTTCCTTTCTTTCTTACATGCTAACTTCTTCTTCTTCACATACTCAACTTGTTTAACTTCTCTACTTACTTTCCTTACTAACTACTCTTTATATCGACTTCATAATGGTTGTTCCTATAGTTTCTAAACATAGTTTGAGGTTTACTCTGTGAATCAGATAAGTACCACCGTCTTAGCAGATTTTGAATAATTATCCAGTCAGAGCAATTCAACGAAGCAAGATGATGGTGTAGTGTCGAGGAGGGTTTGAGAACTCACTAAGCAATAAATGAGTGAGCAAGTGAGTTCTTGACGAATCCTATACAGAGCTTTCAGGAGGTGGGAAAAGGGTATTCTTGTATACCTCAAGGTATTTTGTTGAGTTAAAATTAGAAAATATTTTAGAAGATGCTCAAAATGAAATTGGTTAGACAATGGACACCAAATTATTCACTTCTACATGCTTAAAATGTAATTTCATCTTGTTGCAGGAGCATATTCAAGGAACCCTTTCCACTGCAGAACTCAAAAGAGTTAGCTCTGATTGTGGTGGACATAGTGGTGTATGTATTCCCATTTTTTCACTTTGAGACTCTTGAAAGGTTGTATTCCCTGAAAAATATAGCATCAAACTTTGTTTTTCTTTGTGGCAGTTTTAGTTGATTATTGGGCCCCATGTTTCAGATACGTTTCGTGAGGTGAAAAGCAAACGGAAGAGAAAGAAAGAGGTATGCTTTCTCACTGTTACAAATCCTTCCTGTTGCACAAGTGTTGTTTTGAGCTCTGTCTTTTTTTCAGTTTGTGTTGTCAACGTTCAGAATTTTTGTTGATCACATTCTCTTAGAATATGCGTTATCACAATTTCTGTTGTCCCCTGTAGGTAACTCATGATTACTTTGTACTGCTTGTTGCAGAATTTATTGCCAAATACTCAAGACAGGGGTAGGAATGGACGGAGGACACTTAGATTCAAACTACACTGGTGATTGTAGTTGTGTGCTAAATACTCTTTTGACTTATTTAATTTCCCCCTTCAATAGATTAAGCTCTTTGTTATTTGCAGATGCCAATAATGGAAGAAGTGCAGCTTTTAAAAGGCAGAGTGGAGCTGATCACATAATAAGAGGTTTTAGAACTGCTTCGCCTGTTCTTCTTAACAAAGCAATAACGACACAATACCTTGTTCCATAAAGTAGTGTCCCATACATATCATTCCTTTTATGTTTTTTTTAACAGCACAGCCTATGTTCAGATATGGAACTTCTAAGAGCTCAAGCAAGATCAATGATTCAGATCAAGGTATATTTGCTCTTCATCTCTGTTGATTTAAGTGTTATTTTTTCTGTGTCGTGCTTTCATTGTCAGCCTCAGGCTAACCTTTATTTCCAGAATATTTGAATGCAATGCCTAATCACTGTTTTTTTTTAATATATATATTTTGTTGATAATCCTGGCTGCAAATTGTGATGATCCACTCAAAAAGTAATTTCAGGACATGCGCTTATTCAGAAGTCAAGAACCCATGTCCAAATGTTCATGCTCACGGGTGGGTGTTGCTGAATCAATATGGTTTACCCAAAGCATAAAATTCTCTGTTCAATGAGTGTTATTGTCGTTAAGTCTATGGCTAGAATGTAGACTCATTGAATATACTTGTGCGTTTTATAGGTACTACACCGGACTTTTTCTCCCACCATCGGCGCATCTGCCTTTCAACAGACTCCGCCGTCAAAAGGCTTAACGACGGCCCTTAGGTGGATTCTTTGTAGCTGTCCCGATCTACCTAGGAATCTCGTTCAGAAACTCTCTTCCGTTCAAGACAGGTACCTGCCTTTTCAACCCCTCAACTGCTTCAGACAATGTTATGTGATTGAGTTTCTTACATTGTAAATGTGATTCAGACGGTGGTGAACTACAAAGAAGCCAGATTAAAAGGGTAAGAATTTTCTTCTTTCCTCTTTTTGATTGGGACAAGAACTGTTTTGAAGAAGCTGATGTTATCTGATAGCAGCTAAGGAGCACTTGAATGTAGGAGATAGAATTTAGTACCTTCCTTTGTTGTTAGAAATGATGCGCCGCCACCTGCATAGAAAGAAAGCTTTCATTGCAGTGAAGAAGAGTGCAAATTCGTTTGCAGTTTGGTGGTATACAAGGTATTGAACTCTGTAGTATGTACACAGACTTGACAGAGACTGTAGTGGACTTTTGGTGTTGGGAAGAACACAAACGGCGGCAACACTTCATTCTATATTCCCCGTAAGTAAACATCTGGTGCATCCGCATATCTAAAACCTCTATTTTCTCTCACAGCTTTTCCTTAATTCGGGAAGCTTGCTTTCTTTGCTTGTAAAACACCTCTTCAAGTTTGACTTTTCTTTTACTTCTCAGTGTGTCAAAAAGAACGTAAAGTCCTTGAAAAGAAAATATTTGGCACTTGTGACCGGATGTTCAAGCCATCAAAGGGGACAGATTTCAGCGCCACTCAGCGTCACCCATCTGAGTTGTATTCTTTCGGTTCGATTTAAAAAGATGACTTGTTTTTACATATTTTACCCATTGGTATACTGAGTCATATTCTAAAAGCTAAAACACATGTGGATTGTCTGACTAGGTTGTTGTGGATGATGGAAAATCCGACTCTATCACAGTTAATGACAATGGAGAACTCGTTTCTACTCAGCATGTCGAGTAATTGAATCTTAACACTTGGTAAGTTTCATAAATAACTTCGTACTTTCACCACCGCAAGTTCCTGCCCACACAAATGGAATTGAAAATTTTATTCTTCTGTTGCTATCATAGGTGAAGAACCTGTGATGGCTTTACTCAAAAAGTAATTTCCGGACATGCGCTTAATTTATTCAACATGTGAATCCTGTGATGGTTGCCACATGGTCATGCTCACTAGGGCTGTTGCTGAATCAATATGGTTAACCCGAAACATCAGATTCTTTGCTCAATGAGTGTTATTATCGTTAAGCCTTTGGCTAGAATACATACTAATGTAATATAGTTGTGCGTTTTTAAATTATAGGTACACTACACCGGCCTCTTTGGTGTCTCAAGGAGGCTTGATATCTTCTCTCAGGTATATATGTAGATATATTTTATACCTCACACCATTTAATAAGATATAAATCACTGCCTAGTCAAGAGACCGAATTTTGCTGGAGCAGTTGGCTATACGACAAAAAAGGAACCAGAAAATTATAAGCTGACAGTTGCAAGGATCTAGAGTCTCTGTTCAAACTGCATATGATATAGAGGTTGAGGTATAGTATGAAAATGATATACATTCTAGTGTAATTAATAAAACATTACTGGCGAAGTTATTATGATTTTTTTGAGACTCTTCTGTTTGAAAACTTCAGGTGGAATACAGTCCGTATGATCCAGAGCAGATGGTTTTCATGGATTATAGGAACCAGAAAGTTAAAAGCTGAGTATCCAATGTTTTTGTACGCCATGCCTGTGACAAAGACGAGTATTCTTGAGGTTCTCTTTCTCTTGTTTCTTCTCTCCTTCTATTACAATCGCCACCACGAAAATTCTGGTGCTCATAAGCTGGAGTCCCTTGCAGGAGACATGTCTAGCCTCAAAATTGTTGCTCATGTTAAGATTAGATACACTCGGAATCTGAATTCTAAAGACTTATGAAGAGGTAAAAATCTATACAATGCCAAAAAAGTAAAGCTTGACTTTGTTGAACAACAACGAAAAACTTCTGTTAATTACATGAATAGTCTTATATCTCAGTCGGTGGTTCCTTGCTAAATACTGAACAATAGAATCTCTCGCCTTTGGTGCTGCGGCTAGCATGGTACATCCCGCAACAGGTAGTAAGAGCAAATTAACCTTAATTTGAGTTCTGGTTATAAAGCATGATAATACATATACTTCCTTCACGAAATACATCAACAGAATGGTTAGATACTCCATCCGGTGCTGTGTTGGTTCTGCCAAGAAACGTGCACCAAAACTGATGAAAAATGTTACAATGTACCAAACCAAATAAGGTATTCAGTTTGACCTTTTTTAAATCTAGTTATGACAATGTACATATCTTCTTATCTTTCTTTTTTTTTTTGTGGCCTATAAACAGTGTCAGAGAGTGGGGATTGCAAGAAGAAACTTCACCACTCATGTATGGTATTCAGTCTCCTTTTTTATCCGGTCTTACATTTTTCTTTTATGGTCAACGTTATCATTCTCGTTCTTATTTTTCGCAGTGGTAGAATCTATAGCCAATGTAACCGAGTCATAACGGCTAAGCTATCCACAGAAAGTGTGATCATGCATTCTGCATATATACATACATACATACATTCACATATCTTTGTTTCTTGGTCCACAAAAGTGTGACTGTTGTGATTTCGAAACATAGTGCATATATTCATGCATGCCTGCATCATTACATACATCCATACATTCATATATATTGGAATCCTTGTTCCACGTAAAGTTTGATTGTTGTTATATGGGAACACATTGCATACATTCATGCATTAAAGCATACATGCATATCATCATTACATACATTCATGCACATTTGATTTCTTGTCTTGTTCATTTGTTTGAACGGTGCTTCTTTTCTTACATGCTTACCTTGTTTACTTCTTTTTTTGTGATTTTTTTGTGGTTTTCTTATTTCCTTGATTGATTCCTTGCATGCTTAACTTGTGTACTTCCTTACTTCTATGATTTATATGCCTGTTTCTTTGCTTTGTGATTTGTTGCTTCTTTTAATTTTCTGTTTAGATATTGTTTGGTTCTTTGATTTCTTCTTTTCAGTGTTTAATTTCTTTGTTTTATTTGCTTCTTGCTTATTGAACTAATTTGATATATGGCTTTCGAATCATTTGTATAATTTTTTTTTTCATTCTATCGTATAACTTATGTAAGTTTTAATTTATATGTATGCAAATTATGTTTTCTAAATATTTTGATAACAGAGACAATTAATATAGGCAAGAGCACAGATTTATTTTTCACTTGAAATATGTGTACTAATAGTCTAATTCTAATTCGACTATTTCCAACGGAGTGTTGTATTGTTTATTTGTTTTCATATACTCGAGAAAAATCCATATTAAGCAATTTGTTAGGTTGGCAACTCTTGGCATTGGCCCCGTAAGCCATTTATTTCGAATGTCTGTTATCAGCTAATCAAGATTATCATGGTGGATTGCAAAATAATTACATGCCTACAAATGGTGTAAACAGATCAATTAGCTCTAAATAACAAAGGAAAATCCACTGATGACGCACAATCGAATCTTCGGTTATTTCTTTCTTACACAAAACTTTTCAGTTGAACCAAATAATTTATTTTTATCAACACAAATGACAACGACGTGCCGCGCTCTTTTACTTTTAATTTTTCCCCATTTAATCGTTGAACTGTAAAAGTTTGAAAGTTATAACGTATTGCCATGTCAAGGATCAATTTACCAGACACATTTCCTTTTAGTTGTCGTTCACGGGTTTATTATTGTTTCCTTTTCTCATTAGATATCTCTATAAATGTTACATTTTATTTTGATCATTGTGTTTAGTTGGAATTTGGGTGACTTATCTCAAATATGGGTTCAACGAAAAGAAGTAAGGAAGGCAACTCTTCTTGATGATAACTTTTAAGACTAAACTGATATGGTTCAAACTTGTTCGATGCTGCTGCGAGGCCAGAGAGTGTTCTATGTCCAGCAATGAACAGCAGAAACACTCCCAACAAAGATAGTGCCTTAATTAGAATCGTTAAACAGATCCAACTGTAGAGAATGAAAAGAGATCATGATCATTAGGTTTTGATGCACTGTATAATCATAATACAAGAACCGGTTTTGAGAACTTGCCTTCTTCAACCAGAATAGCACATATAGAAGCAGAACAGCTCCAGTTCCTCCATGGGAAGCTCTTTATGTTTACTCCCAACCGTGTCAGCTGAAACAGAAATAAAAAAGTTTGCATGAGAGTTGTGAAACAAATGTAATGATGTTTCTCGAATTTACGTTTCTGAATCTATTTACAAGCCAAAGAAGACTGACCCCAATCAGGAAACCGATGAATGGGAGAACAAAAACCTAGTGAAAACTGCTACGCTGGTAGCTTTTCAAGAAAACGGAAGATGTGTGATATATCTCAGCCCTTGGCCAATATCTTGAGTAAGGCTCAGTAGGCTGTAGAGGAGCAAGAGGTGCCTTGCCTTCTCTAGACGTTCTGGTAGGTCTACTTCCATGTGGCCAATATTTCAATAGAGAGTTCTCCTGGAAAAATGAAAGAAAGAAGTAACATTGCTCAATTTCCAGTAAACGTAAATCAATTGCATTGGACCTGGAAGAACAACAGTACCTGCCATGAATGGAATGAACAAACCTGGTGTGGCTTAAAGAAAAGGCCAAGCGGAGTAGTTAACTGGAATAACAGACGTAGTTTTTGGAGATGGTTTGCTGATAATGATACTGCTCCATCTTTAGTTAAATCTAGCCTACAAAAGTTGCAAAAGGAAACCAAGAAACAAATGATGATAAGCACAAGAAGAAAGTTGCCAAAAGAAAATATATTTTGTAAGAACCAAATGTTATTACAATACATACTTTTTCTGAGATCCAACTCTCCCCAACGTCAATGCTAGCTCCTGTGGCAGCTATAGGCACTTTTGTTTGAGATTCTGTTATGTAAGTTTTTTCATTTGCCGAGCAAAGTCTGCAGAAAATGAAGTTCTTATCATTTTCTTAACATACATTGTATATGAAGTCTGTGCTGTGTGTAATATGTACATACTAACAAGAGCAATACCTCAAATACGGAAGTATGCTTTCCGACGTCAAAGTTCTTTGGAAAGGAGTCCAAGAAGTAGGTTGGCACTATCGGCGTCAAACTTCAGCTCCTGTGTCCCAAAAATGTAATGGAAACATGTAAACAGGCTTAATGCAGAGAAAAGGAAACACTCGCTGCGAGCTTCACATTAAGAGCTGGTGCCTTATGGCATGTTTATTGCAGGGTTCTTAGGTGAGATTCTTAGCTTTTGTTAAAAGTCGGTTCTTAGTTTTTAACTAAGAAAAACTAAGAACCGACTCTTAAATTAGAGTTTTAAGAGTCGGTTCTTAGTCGTAAAGTAAAAAAAATGAAAAAATGAAAAATTAAAGTTAAGAACCCCACCTAAAACCTCGCAGTGAACATGGCCTAACCGAGTACAGTGCTAACTTTAACCTAGTTCCAGATAAAGAGAATAAAATATTTAAAATAATACCCAACACATTTATGGACCAAGGGTCAACTAGATTGAGTCATTATCGAACATGAGAGAACTCTACATATAAATAATATGCAATCTTAATGAGACTTTGAGCACTCTCTTCCAACTAAAAATCCAATATTCAACTCTCTAACATGTCAAACAATGCCATTCCCATATCTTGGTGAAACTTTTGGTAACAATATACATTCAGAGGCTCGGCTCTTTCTTTGTCAATGAAATGACAGTGGATGGAAGAGACAAAATAGTGGAACAGAGAATCTGAAATCATAGACAACAAACGTAGCATATACTATTGCTCCCATAAAAATAACAAAGTTAGACGGAGAGCAAGATAAATGAGCATCTGCTTGAAATTTCGTAGCTTTTAAACTTGTACTCTTATCTGGTTGAAGAAATCTTTGGCACCACCAGCAATTCCATCACCAAGAAATAACTTGGCCAACCCAACTATCTTATCACCTGGAAGCAATCAACACATCTGGCAGATTACAGGATACAAAGAAATATGGTTACTACATACGTTCAATCCTAAGAGCATCTCCAATGCTAAACCTCACTTGGGGGGTCTTAGCATTAAATTTAAATGAAAACAATTAAAAATGTAAGTTAAGAACCTCCGAAAAATTAAGGGTCCAATGGTGAACTCCAAAGTGGGGTTCTTAAAAAAAAATTTGAAAAAAAAAAAATTTATTAGAAAACAAATATTAAACATACAATAATCATACAATAATCATGATTGTAGATGACCAAATTTTGCAAATACATTCTCAATTAAATCGTTTTCAATCGTTCATGTATCATCTGGTCGCGCATTTCACTCCGAATAGTAAACATATCGCTGACATTAGTAGGTCTAGCTGTAGAGTACGAGAAATCCACCTGTGAACTTCTGCTTGTTTCTCCTTCTTCGAACATAGATGTTTCGGTGTGAGTGTATCCATCTCGTTCGTACTTCCACTATCATATTGTGTAGTATGATACATGTTCGGATAATGTTGGCTGATTTTTTCCTTTGTCCAAAGAAGAGCTGGGTTCTAACAATTGCAAAACGAGCTTGCAAGACTCCAAAAGCACGCTCGACATCTTTTCTGGCTTGATTCTTGACATTTCGCAAATAATTCCGCCTTACGACCTTGAGGAATAGGGATAGATTGGATAAAGATCGGCCAACTTTGGATATATACCGTCGGTGAGGTAGTAGGCCCTACGGTATTTGTGACCGTTGACGGTGAACTCAAGTCTTGGAGCTCGACCTTTTAATATGTCATCAAATACCGGTGACCGATCAAGGACATTAATATCGTTTAATGTACCTGGTGCTCCCAAAAAAACGCGTACCATATCCATAAATCTTGCAATGCTACAGCCTCTAGGACAATTGTTGGCTTGCTAGAACCTCGACAGTACTGGCCTTTCATGAGTGTGGATAATTTTTCCACTCCCAATGCATGCAGTCAATGCTTCCAATCATCCCGGGAAACCCCGTTCCTCTCCGATATCAAAGTAGTCGTTGAAGATCTTCTTTTGTTGGTCTTCGTAGATACTCTTCTCCATATATATGTATGATGGCTTCAGTAAATTTTTCCAAACACAACAACGCAGTGCTCTCACCCATGCGGAGATATTCGTCAGCCAATGTCACCCGCACAACCGTAAAGCCAACATACGAATTGCTGCAGTACACTTTTGTAGTGGAAATAGCCCGTATCGGCCTACTGCATCTCTCCTATGTTGAAAATAAGGAACTTCATTGGAGAGGCGATTAACAATCCCCGTGAATAATGGCCGGTTCATTCGGAAGCAGCGTCTAAAATAGTGAGACGGATATGTCGGCTCCGCACTGAAATAGTCATTCCATAAACGGTTGTGCCCTTCCTCCCGGCTTCTTTCTACGTATTGTCGTCTCGTCGAATTGAATGTTGATTTTCCACTATGTTGTTGTACATTACTTCAACTTGTTGTTCAAAGTAAGCTTCGAAAGTTTTTTTTCTAAATGTTCGTCTGCGTCATCAGATGAGGAAGACATGGTCTGCAAATGTGAAACATACCAAACTTTAAGAACAAGGACTTGATAATTAATTGAAACCTGAAACAAATATTATAACTTGAAACTTGATAATTAATTCAAACGTGAAAGTTGGAACTTGATATTACTTAAACACTAATCTACTAACTTGAAACATTACCTTATTTACTAATTGAAACAAAGGAGACAAAGAGTTTTTTGAGTTCTTTGAGTTTTTTGAGCTCTTTGAGTTGAGAAAGGAGAGAATGAGTATACTGAAACAACAACCATACAGCTTTTATAAATAGAGATAAGTTTATACATGGTTTGGTTCACGTGACAGAGACAACAAACATACAGCTAGGTTCATATTACAACAGCATAGATAGGTTCACGTGACAGAAAACCAACAAAATAGATAGGTCCAGATTACATAAAACAATAACAGAGAGCATGCTCCAGTCTGCTCGCAGGCTCCACTCTGCTCCCATGCTCCAACCTGTGACATAAAAAACAAAAGAGACGTTAGCAGGATAAACAAGTGAACAAACAAGTTAACTATCTAAACTAATAACTCACAGGATCAGTTTAAGAGATCAGTTAAACTAACAAACAACCTATTATAACATTTTAGAGATCAGTTTAAGTTTCAGTGAAATTTCAATTTCAGGAAAGCGGCTCAGGCTTCTCTAGTAGCTTCTCCAGCAGCTTCTGCTTGTTGAGCTTCTCTTCAACTCCAACACGTTTTTGAAGTCAGTATAAGACTCCTGCTGACCACCTTTCCTCTTCTTCGCGGCTTTAGTAGCCTTAACACCCTGAGGCCTAGCACCAGTGACCTCATCTTCATCTTCATCAGCACGAACAGTCTTATCCTTAGCTTGATACGCAGAGCACCACTTCTGGTCATGCCTCAGCTCTCTCCAAGCATGCTCTAGAGTGAACTTACAACCATAGTCACTAGAGAACATCTCCAGTGCTTTCCTCATCACGTCATTGTCATTCTCACCTCTTGATTGCAACCTCAAAGACGCCTCATGACAACCAGTGAATTTACACACTTGGTCATTAATCCTTCCCCACCGTTGCTTGCACTGACTCCATGTTCTACGCTCAAAGCCAGTACCCTGAACACTTGCGTGATAGTAGTCCTGGATCCGTCGCCAAAAGGTTCCACTCTTTTGCTCATTGCCTACTATTAGATCCTTGCTCGTGTTGAGCCAAGAACTTATAAGGATAACATCCTCTTCGGAAAACCATCTCTGCCTCTCCTTAGCGATTGATGGTTCTGGACAGGGGCTACTAAATTCTGGTAGATCAGGGGAGTCTAGGTCAACTGTTTGAGAACCGGAGAAGCTAACATACCCTTGGGGATATGGTGTGCTTGATTCCCCGGTTTGGCTTGTTAGGAGGCTAACATAACCCTGGGGATATGGTGTCATTTTTAAAGTTTGTGTTTTTGTTTCTTTATGCGTTTCTAAGTGGGTTTGGTTCTTGTTACTTTGTGTCTATTTAACTGATGTATTTACTGTTTTTTAGCTATACCTAACCACCTCGGATCTTAAATGCCTAACCTAATACAATCCAATCAACTCAATGCAGCATTGAAGTTAAAGACATATCAAATCAATGCAGTTGAACCAATTTCAAACTAGAAAGTTTAACATAAAAGTTAACTAAGTTATTTTAGTTAACCTAACTAAGTTCTGAAACTATAAAGTTAACTAGGTTATACTAAACTAGAAATTTTCGAAGCTAGATAGTTAACTAACCTTAACCTTACGCGGCATACTCCAGTTCAGACACTCTTGCTATGAGCTTGTCCAACTGAGCCTTCAGCTCCCTATTATACTCCTCGCATTGTTTCAGACGCGTCTTCATGATACCTAGCTCCTCCTCGACTGCACAGACCCAAGGCTGCCTGTAATGCAGTCCATCGTCCTACAAAAAACATCACAAGTATCAATACATTTTTAAAGAAATATAATGGACTAAAATAAGGCAAGTACAATTATTTACCTTGTACTTCTTGCAGGTGAAGAATCTCTTCCCTGTTGGTAGTCGAAGACCTCAGCTGGAGCTCTCTCGCGGACAAGCCGTTCCACGCATACACACTTCTCTTGGATACCAATCATCGAGTCTGTCACAAAGTGTAGGCTGTCGAAATAGGCCTTAGCTCTCTTCTCCTCACTAGGATCCATTCGAAAACCTGCAAATATGTTAAAAGTACACATCATTTAACTAATCGTAAGTGTTAATCAAAGATAAACTTAGAAAAATCAACATAAGTATTCGAATTGAAAACCTAATCCCTAATTTCATAACGATCCCCAATTCGGAAAGAAACCGTAAACCCTAATTTCATATCGATCCCTGATTCGGAGATAAACCCTAATTCGAATTGAAAACATAATCGACAAACCCTAATCTATTCGAAAACAGAACCAAAAAGAATATGAAAGCCCCATATCGGAACCAAAAAACGTATCACAAATCGAGAATGAACCCATTCGCAAACCCTAATTTCTATCGATCCCCAAATCGAATCTAAAAAACTTAATTGAGCAAAGACTAGAAACGAAAACGAACAGGAACAAGTACGGATGGATAAATCAACAAAATAATAACATAGATTCAACATGCATGAGTCGATTTACCTTGTTCGCCGATTCGTCGAAGATATCGCCTTTTATCGCCTTCTCTTGTTTTTTTTTTCTTTCGGTCGCGATAAATGACTTTTTTTAACTCTCGCAGACGAAATAAAGTGGAGTTCCAATGCCATTCTGCCACGTCGATTTGGACTCGCCTCCAAAACATCTAAAATAAGCGGCGACTCTAACGGGTTTGGGCCCTTTTATTAATTTTAAATTCGAAAAAAGCAACTCGGGCCTTTGCCATATCCAAGCGATGGAGGTGCTCTAAGGCTGATAATGACGTGAGCCCTCTAATTACTGTTGCACTTGTCGAGATTCGCCAAAAGAAATTAAAAATAAAAACTATATATGAAGTGATAGAAGAAAAACTCATATGCATAAACATAATATAGCGAGCAGCTTACTGCATACCATATTTTGGATACTGTAAAAAAGCTTCAGGATACGGTCTTCAATGTCTGGATCTACAAGATGACAAACAAGAATTGATCATATGATCACATGACCAAGTAACATCAACCAAACTACTGATAAAAAGGCATAACCAGATTTTAAAAAATGTAGGGTAGACATACATAATCATCAAAATACAATCGTTTATATAGTTACTAAGAGATTTGAGAAACAAAAGTAAATCAACACTAAAGTATATTTATTAAAAATGTAAATACTTTTGATTCAAAAAGTTTATATTTATTTCATTGCTGATCGTTCTCATGATTTTTTTCTTTTGAAAAAGTTGTTCTCATGATAATTTCCTAGACTGTACAATCAACTGTAGTGAAAAGCAACTTAAATCCTATCTGAAATGAGGAACTCATGCTCTCTGTTCCTCATGACGAAACCAAAGCAGCATTGCATATTGCTTAGGCGAGTAGCAAAACTAGGAACCATGCTAGACCTCGGGCCATCATTACTGCATTCAAACTAAATCAGAAACCAAACAATCATGCATCTACAACAGACAGATCAAGATAAAAGAAGCATTTTAGAGGACAGAAAAGTAGATCCGTACAGTGGAAAAGAAGTGGATCAGAAGACACTCGAGTCTCAGTGGAACCCAGGTTATGAGGGGGGGGGGGTGTCAACATAGTAGATTTAACCATCAGAGCTGTCGAAATTTAATGATAATGCCATAACATAATATATCTTAAACTTTTCAGCTGACCCACTACCAATGCATGTGGTTCCACCTCTGGTCTTAGTATTCAATGGGGGCTGTGGTTTGAGAGAGCGTCAAAGCAATGTATTTGGTTTTGAAGGAGAAGACATGAACCATTTGTGCAATTTGATGACAGTAGCTGATATAACCGATCTGCCCTCGGTTTATTAGTTAGTAGACATAAAACATTTGTGCATTTTGGGTTGGTACAAGTTCTTTTGAATCTGAGATAGTTTAGCTAAAATGTGTAGAAACAGATATTTTTGTTTGGTTTGGTAGTTTTCTGGTTATTTCGGTTTAGAAAATGAAATGAGGGATTGGTTACTATACAAAATAATCTGATCAAATTGCTCTCAATTTGGTTTATTTCCTGAATAATTTCGGATAGATTAACAAACAAGCAAAAAGCTTAATTTCATATTAAGCAGAAAACTTAATTTCATAATAATCCAAAAACTACATAGTTACTTTAAGGTTAATAACTGAGAAAATTATCCCATAAGATTCATTCCTTCTTCTTTTTCCTTGCATGCATGCTTTAAGCCACGTTGTCTCATATTGAAAAAAAATAATTATCAAGATTCATACAATAGTAATACATATACATAATTTAAAAAATACTTACTTCCGATTCCACCACTCGTTGATGAGCCTCCCTCTCCAGCCTTCTTACTCTTGTGATTTTCCTTGAGTTTTGCCTTACGCACCTCGCATGCCACCTTGTCAAATTCAACCGCTTCGAAACAATTTTGGCAAAGGGTCTTGTGGCGGCAACATGTCTGGCCTAGACTGGTTTCGTCTCCTTGATCCTACAATTGTCGCATGATGTTTTACATATCATAAATAGATCCATACACGTAAGAAGAACCGGATCAGAAAACGGCAAGACTATATTCAACGGAGATTGTGAGGTTTGAGAGAGTGTTAGAGCGATCTATTTTGGTTTTGAAGGAGAAGAGATGAACCATACGCTAAACACACGACACGATCTAGCGGCCGCCTCTCTTCCAACTTATATATATATATATCTTATTAAACCTAAACAAAAAAAATTTTTGCATAGTTTTTACATATTTTTTGCATATTTTTTGCTTATTTTTTGCTCATATTTAGTCCAAATAAATTTATAATGAGAATTGCTAAAAAAGAACAGCCTTTATCATTTTAAGACATGTTCATAACTGTGTTTTGTTTGTTAACTCATGAGTTTATACCTTGGGCAACAAACAAAATCAATAAAATTCACCAAACAAAATTATAAATATCAATTTCAACTTTCTTAATATGTGGACACTACAAAATTTTTGCTGAGTTTAACTAATTAACTTAGCCAACAATCTCAATTGTGTTTAGAACAAAATCGGAAAGTATAAAAAATATTTAACATACGTTACCACAATAATCTCACCGATTTTTTTCATATTATTATAGGATCCGGTAATTTGACCTTAGTAATAATACGAACTATATTTTGATTATGAAAATCAATCAAATATATATTTTAAAATATGCTACACGTGTTTCTCTAAATATAATCTTAGCCTAAACTCCTAATTGTTATTATAGACACTACAAATCCATTTTAAACCCATAATTATTGAGTATTGTTTTTTTTTACTATTTCATTTTAATGAATTTTAAAAAAAAAATTCTTTAGTATAAACGGTCCTTTCTGTTTTTAGGCTTCTATTTTCTGGGGATTTTCTTATATGCACCAGCTCTTGTATCAATCTATATATTTCTCCTTTGAATAAAATATTATCAGATGAAAAAAAACGGTCACAAAAATATTAATTTGTCCGTACATAATAGATGTTGTTATTCAAGCCTAGTATTTTAGTCTGACTAAAAGTCTAAAACCAAGCCCATGCAAAGCCTAAATGTATTTTGTTTTTATGAATATTATAAACCATTTTGAACACATAATTGAATATTTCTATTACTATTTAAAACTTATGTATTAATTAAAATATGTATAATGAAAAATGTAAATGTTTACTAAATTTTGTATTAAATTTTCGTTTTACAAAGATCATGAAATATTAAAATAGTCTAAATAAATTTATAATGTGAATTACTAAATGAAGAATAGCATTCATCATTTGAAGCTATTTTATAAACTGTTTTGTTTGTTAATTCATGAGTTTATACCTTGGACAACAAACAAGAATCAATAAATGGCCAACAAAATCATAATTATTATTCCAAATCCGATAATATATGGACACTACGAATATTCTTGGCCAACAATCTCAATTGCACAAAATGGGAAAGTATAAAAATATACGTAACCAAAATAATCTCACCAAATTTGTTTTTTATTAATATAGGATTTGCAAAATGTTAACCTCAGTAATAATATTAACTAGATTTTGATTCTTAAAGTTTATCAAATTTATATTTTAAAAATATGTTAACCTCAGTAATAATATTAGCTAGATTTTGATTTCTTAAAGGTGCACGTGTTTCCCTAAAAATATACTCTTAACATAAACACCTAATTATTATGGATACTATAAACCCATTTAAAATCCATAAAAGTTGAATATTAACTTTTTTTTACTTTCTCTTTTTTGTATTAGTTTCCATTTCTGTTTTTCTTTAGAGTAAAGAGCACAAAAAATATTTATTTTGTAGGTATAGAACAATGTTGTCTTTCGATCACTCAAGTCCATATTAGTTTTTTTAGTCTAACCAAAACCAAGCCCAACCAAAGGAAAACCCAAACGTATTTTGTTTTTATGAACGCTATAAACCCATTTTAAACCCATACTCATTGAATATTTTATTTTAACTTAAACTTTATGTATTAATTAAAATATGTATAGTAAAAAATGTAAACGTCTATTAAGTTTGCAATATAGTAGTTTATTAATAAGTTAAAAATTACAACATTATTATATTTACTGATTAGAACTTAGAAGTATTACCTTTTATAAATCTATTAACAAAAACTAATTAGTATTTGATAAACATATTGTTTAGTACATAATTTCCCTCACTTATGTACTCTGCAAAAAGGCCACATTGAACCTGCCCATCTTTCTCCCTATGTAACATATCATTTCATTAATTTTTATCTTCATCATTCTCAAAGTCTCTTTCTCCATCAATTTTGAACCTCAATCCGATCTGAGTCCTTCGGAATGCGCCCCGGTTCATCTCCTTCGACTGAAACTTTGATTACAGAGCAAAAATCCGAACCTGAACCGGGTTTAGAATCCAAGTTGACCCGGGAAACAACAGGTTCGAAGAGGTGGAGAGATATATTCAAGAAGAGCGAAAATAAACCAATCGGGTAGAAAGAGAATAAAAAGAAGAGAAAAAGAGTGGGCCGGTACGGATTCAGGAACGGAGCTGAATATCAACATTTGGCCGTTTTTCAAGAACCAGATCTGCTGGTAACAACGGGACCCGACCCAAAATATCGTTTGGAGCTCCGAAGACCAGAAAGCAGCTCCACCGGCGAACATCAGCGGGATCTAGGTGTAGCAGAAAGTACAATTAAATTTAAATGCACCAAAACGTATAAGTATCTTTCAACTTAGTTGGTCAAAACCTTTTATTTGCCACCCACTGAACCAATGTTCAATCAACCTTTTGCCTTTTTCATTGTTTTTGGCCCCCACTCATTATATTTTCTAGACCTGCCACTGCCTGTGAATCAAAGTCAAAGAAATGTCTGAGTAGTTCCGGTTGTAACGGTGTGCATCTTGGTCGGAACAATCCAGTCTGGCAAGTCAGACGAGGAAGTGGAGTTTCGACCAGAAAACAATATTCAAGCGGTTGAGTCGGGGTTGTCGGTACAAGGAAAACTCCTGAGGCACGTAGGGGTAAAACTGTAATCGGGAGCAATAAAGTGATAAACTTGAACGTGCCTATGTGCATTGGTTATCAAAGCCGGTTAAGCTGCAAAAACTACGAGTGGAGATAGTAAGAGTGGGAGTAAGGGTGAGCACATATTGATTAACGTCATAATTTTCAGTATTTATGATTTGTTTCGTATTTACGGACATCTGATTTTCTGATTTTTTTTGCTTCGGAGAAATACGTCCAGATTTTTGGATATATGCGAATATTTACAGATATATCTTTGTATAGTACAAGTAAATCTAAAAAAAATATACAAATTTGTTTTCAAAAAATATTTTTACATAATATAAAATAAAAAATAAAAATTAATGTAACTATATGTTCCATAAATTTCTAACATTAATCAAATTTCTTATGAAACACACAATTTTAGAAAATTGCAGTTTTTATAAAGATTTTATATGTAAATTTTAAATAAAATTAATAAAATGACATGTTAAAATAATATTTATATAAAATTATACATATAAAAATCTATATTTATTTGTAAATATACATCTATTAGTATAATGTCGGAGCGCATCCGATATCCAACTCTAATTTTTTTAGTATTTGTGGTTTGCTTCGTTTCTAACGGATATTAAACTTTTAGTATTTACTTTGTTTCGCCGAGTTACGGATATCCAGATTTTTCGGATCGAATCAAAATGAATAATAAATCGAATTAAATTTAACGGATAAAATGTCCGATGACAACAATAACCGCGATGTGAATAATCCTAATGGTTTATTTGGCTTCCGTAATCTTTTCATTAAAAGAGTTCATTACCTTTTAAAAAAAAGTTTATTATATGCTTTTGAGAGTGTGGATTTGTCAAACCCTCTTAAATCTTAATAGTCTCAAGGGTCCACTTTTATTTTTTAATTTGCTCCTTTTGCTGTGGATTTGGGAATATATTTTGTGTTCGCTTATGTATTAGAGTTGGGCATTCGGGTACCTGTTCGGGTACGGATCGGTTCTTTCAGATTTCGGGTTTTTTGGATTTTGAAATTAGACTTCATACGGATATTACAAAATTTTGGGTCGGGTTCGAGTCGGGTCCTCCCGGGTCCGGATGGGTTCGGTTCTTATCATTAAGAACATGAAAATAACTGAATAACCAATGTATCCGAAATGAGTTTCGGGTATTTGTATCCAAAGTAACCATATTACCCGATTTGATTCAGGTATTTTATATGCAAACTACTAAAAAGTACAAAAATAACAAAAATACTCATTTAACATGGTTTTGTTTGAGTAATTCTATCCAAACGATTTTATTTTATTCAAAAATACACAAAAGTATTAAAAATAAATAATATATTTAATTTATAAATTTAATTTTGATTATTCAACTAATAATATGTATAATCATAACTAATATTTTAAGATACATATTTACATTTTGGATATCTTCGGATACTCATTCGGTTTTCGGTTCGGATCGAGTTCGGTACTAGTTCTTCGGATATAGCAATTGAAGACCCATTCGATTATTTACCCGGGGTCCAATCGGGTTCGGAACCCTGATTTTCGGGTCGGTTCTTCGGGTCCGAATATTTAGCTCATCTATATGTATCATGTAAATTAAGAAATGATTTCTTTTAATATATAAATGTTTAGTGTAGCTATTTTATCCATTTTATGGGTAAGTTCCATGATGAATTATTTTGTATTTTTTGAAACACTTTTTTTTAGAAACACCATTTTGTATATACATAATTTATCTGTTACTAAACTACCATTTAAATGAGGTAAATTGTCTTTGGTAAAAACTCTTCATGTATAATTAGGAAACAAATTATCAATTTATGATGGGACGATTTCTAATTTTTTATTCGACTTCAGAAAGAGCTTTTCTATACACCAGTAAAGGTTCCACAACAACAAAAAAAAACTTCTTTTATGCACCCATATCATTTTGAACACATTTGCTAACTTGATTTGTAGTTTAACCTTGGGTAATACATCACTCTTAACTATAAAAAAAACTAGCATGTAACCATGTCATTAATGAGAGTAAAACAATTTATTAAAGAGGAAAACATAGTTGACATTAATCATGTCTTTGGGAATTACTTGGTAAGAACCATCGACTACTAGAGAATTGAACAGACAAGCGGTCAAATTTGTGTAGTTTCTCCACCTTCCTTGTCTTGAGATTGAAGAGAAAGACATTATTTGCGTTATTGCAATCACTGAAATAGATGGTATTTCTAAGGATTCCATCATTGTCATTGGCGAGGACAGTGATACCTAGATCCAAAAGCATTGCCTCGTCGCCCAAGGAATGAACTTCTTCATATTTTTTAAAGCCTAATGAATAAACCTTGTAGAGACGGAAGGACCAGCTTCTACACCTTGGTGCCCACATTTTTACAACCTCGAGGACATCTCCTGTTACTGTGACTACAATGTTTGTAGCAACAGTCCTCCACCAATTAATTTTCAAAATACCAACTGGTTAAAATAAATTTTTTCCTCAATAAGTTTTTCCTCAATAAGAACACGTTTTTGTTGTGGAATCTCTCCAGAAAAATCAAAGATTTTGATTTTTCCAGAGTAATTTGTTGTCAACAAGTAAAGCTTGTGATCCTTGTAAACCATGTCACGACAACCTGAAGTTTTGGGAATTTGCTTCCACGAGTTATCTCCTGTCCTAGAATAGACCACACACTTGTCGCCAAGTGCCCATGAAACTACGTGATCTTTGCTTTTCTCGCCAATCCAAAACACAGGCGATTGTATCTTTGTCATCCCAAGCTGTGATTCAACAGGAGGAAGATTAATCCTCTCGTGGGTAAAGAGATTCACAATGTAGAGATTACTCTGGAGATTTTGCATCAAGAGCCAACTTCCATAGGTTTTAATACACGAGCTATTTGCAAAATCCAAACCAAGATATTGCGTTTTGTAGAGTTTGTCTTTTTCCTCAGGGTTGAACAGCATGCAAGAATTGGTTTCGTTGTTTTTGGGGAAGAGAAGCACCCAAGGCATGTGATTTTTAGGCACACATTGTCTTGAAGAGGAGAGCCATGACGAGCATACAGATTTCGCTCGTTGGAAATCTGCAAAGCTGAGGCGTTCGAAGACCAAAGTCAAGAGATCAAACGGAAGATCGGACCAGGATTTGGATGTATCTCCTCTGAGACGTTTATGAGAATTAGGGTTTAGCTTCTTCTTCATGGCAATATATCCTTTGAGATGGTTAACTATAGATTTAGCATCTTCTTCTTCTTCATGGTAGTATCTCCTCTGAGACGTTTATGAGAATTAGGGTTTAGCTTCTTCTCCATGTCAAGTTGTGCGAAACACCGTAAATTTCTGTTCAAAGATTAGGGTTTCTTTTAAGTTATAAATAAAGGAAGGGTTTGACCAAAAATAAAAAATAAAGGAAGGGTTAGGGTTTCTCTTATAATATTGTACAATTGGGCCTATTCGGCCCAGTCTTTAAAGGCCACTTATCATTTGTCTTGTATAGTTTTCTGCCGCATTTTTGGATGTATCGATGATCAAGAACATGAGGAGAAACGTATCTCTGGTACTATTGTAGAATCAGCAGAACGAAAAAGTATATGATCCCTTTCTCTTCAAGAAGTGAAATCTTGTGGATGAAATGATCAGATACTTACTGACATGTGTTTTTAATGGTGATCATTTTCTCGTCTTGTAGGCAAGTTTAGGAACTTTATATAGTAATGTGGTGATGATCTGCTGATGCTCATTTCACTCGGAATGTGCAAATGCTGAGAAGAAACATGTGGGTAGACGGCAATAGCCGAAAATAGTATTGACATATAATTGATCCCAATAGCATCGAACTCAAAAACCTGAACTCAATGACCTATAAATAATTCTGAATCGAACCATTTTGACATAAATACTTGGAATGACTCATTCCAAGTATTTATGTCAAAAATGGTTCGATTCAGAATTATTTATAGGTCATTGGTTCAGGTTTTTGAGTTCGATAATTTTACATAGCCTAA